>JAQQSK010002848.1:0-64393 GCA_028658325.1 Potorous gilbertii | reverse complement strand
AGAGAGGGCAGATTGGTGACAGGGGAAATTAGAATGCTCAGTGTATTGGGGTGGGGGGACGTGACAAATGGGGAGAAAATTTGGAACCCAAATTTTGTGAAAATGAATGTAAAAAGTTAAATAAATTTGTTAAAAAGAAAAAAGAAAAAACTGAGCCATATTTTGCCAAGAAAACTTTAGCATGAAACTAACAGGAGAAAAGCAAAGAGCTGAAAAATGGAAATATGAATATCTATATCTATATAGATAGATATAGATATAGATATAATATCAAGTCATTTGTACAAAGGAGCGAAGGAAAGATGGCAGATTAACAATAACCCACCATCTTATCTCTCCCAACTTTCTCCTCCAAAATATTTGAAAATAAAGCCTCAAATGAAATTTTGATGTCAGAGTCAACAAAAAGTTGAGGTGAGATATATTCCAGGACAAATATAACTTGAGTTTTACAGGAGAAGTCTATGATATCAAGGTAAAAGCACATCACCAGTTCACTGATGGCAAGCAAAGTAGGATCTTTTGCTATATTTTTTTTATCTGAAAAGGTTGTCTGTGTGTTTATATTTTTATATTAATTTTATTTATTTTTAGTGTTCTACAATTACTACCAAAAAACTTAGATGTTTTCACCCTACTTATGCCACACAACTCCACTCCCTCCCTGAGACAGCGTACAATTTTATATGGGATCTACACATACATTCCTATTGAATACATTTTCAGAATAGTCATGCTGTTTAGAAGAACTAAAATGAATGGGAGAAATCATATAACAAACCAAAACATAACATACACATACAAAAAAAGATCTGCTACATTCTGTGATTGAAATCCATAGTTCTTTCTCTGGATGTGAAAGGAATTTTGCCTTGGAAGACTACTGGGATTTTTTTTTAAGTCATTGCATTGTTATGAAGTTCCAAGTCTACCAGAAAAACCTCTCACGCACTGTGGTTGTTATTGTGTACAAAGTCCTCCTGGTAATGTTTCTTTTGCTCAGCATCAGATCATGTAAGTGTTTCCAGGCCCCTCTGAATTCTTCTTGTTCATCATTTCTTATAGTGCAATAGTATTTCATTACATTGATATACCATAATTTATTCAGCCATTCCCCAATTGATTGGCATCTCTTTCATTTCCAGTTTTTGGCCACCACAAACTATAATATTTATGCTATAAATATTTTTTTTTACATGTGGGACCCTGTCCCATTTTTATGATCTCTTGGGGGTCCAATCCTAGAAGCAATATTGCTTAGTCAAAGGGAATGCACATTTATGTAGCCATTTGGGCATAGTTGCAAATTGCTCTCCAAAATGGTTGGATGAGCTCACAGTTCCACCAACAATGAATTAGTGTTCCAACTCTCCCACATCCTCTCCAACATTTATCATCTTCCTATTCTGTCATATTTGCCAATTTGATAGGTGTGATGTGGTACCTCAGAGTTGTTTTGATTTGCATCTCTTTAATCAAAAGTGATTTAGAACTTTTTTCATATTCTTATAGATATCTTTAATTTCTTCCTCTGAAAATTGCCTGTTCATATCCTTTGACAATTTATCAACTGGGGAATGACCTGTATTGTTGTACATTTCACTCAGTTCTCTATGTATTCTAGAAATGAGGCCTTTATCTCCAAGATTAGCTGTAAATTCTTTCCCAATATACTACTTCCCTCTGAACTTTGGTTGCCTTGGGTTTAGCTGTGAAAAAACTTTTCACTTTAATGTAATCAAAAGTATCCATCTTGCACTTGATAACGCTTTCTATCTCTTCTTTAGTCAAAAATTCTTCCTTTCTCCATAAATCTGATAAATACACTATTCCTTGGTCCTCTAATTTGTCCATAGTGTCAATCTTTATACCTAGATTGTGTACCAATTTGGACTTTATTCTTGTGTATGGTGTCAGGCATGGGTTTATGCCTAGTTTCCACCACACTGTTATCAAGTTTTCCCCGAAATTTTTGTCGACCACTGAGTGTTTATTCCAGAAACTGGAGTCCTTGGGTTTATCAAACAAGAGATTGCTGTATTCATTGCCCTTGTCAACTCTTCTGTTTCTTAGCCAGTACCAAGTGGTTTTGATAATTGCTGCTTTATAATACCATTTGAGATCTGGTAGCACTAGGTCACCTTCCCTAGCATTTCTTTTCATTAGACCCTTTGATATTCTGGACCTTTTGTTCTTCAAGATGCATTCTGATATTATTTTATCCAGGTCTAGGATATACTTATCTGATAATTTATTGGTATGGCACTAAATAAGTAAATTAATTTAGGTAGAATTGTCATTTCTATTATATTGACTCGGCCCTACCCATGAGCAACTGATGTTTTTCCACTTACTTAGATCTGATTTTATTTGTGCAAAAAGTGTCTTGTAATTGTGTTCATATGGTCCCTGCATTTGTTTTGGCAGGTAAACTCCCAAATATTTTATACTGTCTACCCTAGCTTTAAATGGGATTTCTCTTCCTATATCCTGCTGTTACTAATATATAGGAATGCAGATTTGTGCAGGTTTATATCGCAACTTGTAACTTTGGCAAAGATTTATTTCAAGTAGTTTTTTTACTTGAATCTCTGAGATTCTCTAAGTATATTATCATATCATCTGCAGAGTGATAACTTAGTTTCTTCTTTGTCTATTCTTATTCCCTCAATTTCTTTATCTTGTCTGGTTGTGACAGCTAACAATTCTAATACCATATTGAATAATAGTGGTGATAATGGACATCCTTATTTCACCCCTGATCTTATTGGAAATGCATCTAGCTTATCTCCATTGAATATAATGCTTGTTGAAGGTTTTAGGTAGATACTGCTTATTATTTTATAGAAAATTCCCTTTATTCCTATGTTCTCCAGTGTTTTTAATAAGAATGGGTGTTGTATTTTGTCAAAAGCTTTTTCTGAATCAATTGAGATGATCATGTGTTTTTTGTTAATTTTATTGTTGATATGTTCAATAATGCTAATAGTTTTCCTAATATTGAACCAGCCCTCCATTCCTAGTATGATCATAATGTATTACTCTCATGATAAGATGCTATTTTCTTTTTGCTAAAATCTTATTTCAAATTTTTGCATCTATATCCATTAGAGAATGAATGTTTTGTCTCTTCCTGGTTTAGGTATCAAAACCATATTTGTATCGTAGAAAGAATTTGCAAGGACTCCTTCTTCCCCAATTTTCCAAAACAGTCTATGTAGTATTGGAATTAATTGTTCTTTAAATGTTTGATAGAATTCACTTGTAAATCCAATCGACCCTGGAGATTTTTTCCTAGGGAGTTAATTGATGGTTTGTTCAATTTCATTTTCTGAGATAGGGTTGTTTAAGTATTCAAATTCCTCTTCTGTTAATCTGGGCAATTTGTATTTTTTAAAATACTCATCCATCTCATTTAGTTTGCCGAACATATATATATATATATATATATATATATATATATATATATATATATATATATAGGCATAAATTTAGTTAAAGTAATTTCTAATTTTCATTTTTAATTTCCTCCTCATTGGAGGTGAGTTCATCCCTTTCATTTTTGATATTAGTAAT
Organism: Potorous gilbertii; assembly: GCA_028658325.1. Lineage (NCBI taxonomy): Eukaryota > Metazoa > Chordata > Mammalia > Diprotodontia > Potoroidae > Potorous > Potorous gilbertii. Next base: position 60,817 of record JAQQSK010002848.1, on the reverse strand, counting down.
TTGATTTCTTCTTTCTTTTTTTAAATCAAATTGACAAAAATTTATCAATTTTATTAGTTTTTTCATAAAACCAACTATTGGTTTTATTTATTAATTCAATAGATTTCTCAATTTCAATTTTAGTAATCTCTCCTTTGATTTTCAGTGTTTCTAATTTGGTATTTACTCGGGGATTTTCAAATTGTTCTTTTTCTAGCTTTTTCAGCTGAATGCCCAAGTCATTGAACTCCTCTTTTCCTATTTTATTTATGTAGACACTCAAAGATATAAAACTTCCACTAAGAACTGCTTTTGTAGTATCCCATCCGATTTGGTAGGTTGTCTCATTATTGTCATTCTCTTGAATGAAGTTCTTGATTGTTTCTATGATTTGTTGTTTAACCCAGTCCTTCTTTAGGATTAGACCATTTATTTCCCAATTGATTTTTGGTTTATCTTTCCATGGCCTTTTATTACATATAATTTTTATTGCATTATGATCTGAGAAGGATGCATTGACTATCTCTGCCTGCCTGCACTGGATTGTGAGGTTTTTATGTCCAAGTACATGATCAATTTTTGTATATATGCCATGTACTGCTGAGAGAAAGGTATATTCCTTTCTATTCTCATTCAATTTTCTCCAGAGATCTATCATACCTACCTTATCCAGAGTTTTATTTACCTCTTTAACCTCTTTCTTGTTTATTTTGAGGTTAGATTTATTAAGATCAGAGAGGGGGAGGTTGAGGTCCCCCACTAGTATTGTTTTGCTCTCCATTTCTTTCTTCAAGTTCCCCCAAACTCTGCTCTAAGAATTTGGATGCTATGCCACTTGGAGCATACATGTTTTGTAATGATATTGCTTCGTTGTTTATTTTGCCTTTTAGCAGGATATAGTTTCTTTCCTTATCTCTTTTGGTTAGATCTATTTCTGCTTTTGCTTTGTCTGAGCTTAGGATTGCTACCCCTCCTTTCTTACATCAGCTGCTCCAACCTTTGACCTTTACCCTGTGTGTATCCCTCCATTTCAAATGTGTTTCTTGTAAACAACATATTGTTGGATTATGGCTTTTAATCCATTCTGCTATCCATCTCTGTTTTATGGGAGAGTTCATTCCATTCACATTCACAGTTATGATTACAATCTGTGTATTTCCCTCCATCCTCTTTCCCTATGTTTGTGCTTTTAGTTCTCCCTCCATCCTTCCCCTCCTCAATAGTTTTCACTTTTAACCACTAACTCCTGCAGCCTTCCCTTCCTTCTTTTAACCCTCCTCCCCTTTACTTCCCTTTACTCTTACTGCTTCTTCTCCTCCCTTTTAACTTCCCCTCCCCTTTCTTCCCCCTTCCCCTCATGCTGGAATTATATACTTAATTTAAATTATATACTTAGAACTAGATAGCTATATAGTTAGAATTATATATTTAATTAAGTTTATTGCTCCCTCCTTGAACCAAATCAGATGAGAGTACTTCTCAAACAATGCTCCTCGCCCTCCCCTCTTTCCCTCTACTATAATTTTGTACTTCTTCCTGTGATAAATTTTTACCATATTCTGCTTCCTCCTTTTCACACCTCCTTAGCATGCTTAAATCATATTTTTATCATCACATCATTTACTTTATACCCATTGCCTCTCTGTATATCCCTTTTATATTTCATAATAGATGTACAATTCTCAAGATTAACAGGTATCATCTTCCCTTATAGGGAGGTAAACAGTTAGCCAAAATTGAGTAACAATTTTTGGGATTTTCCCCCCTGTTTACCTTTTTTATGTCTGTCTTGAGACCTGCATTTGAGGATAGAATTTTCTATTAAGTTCTGGCTTTTTTTCAGGAAGGTGTAGAAATCTCTTACTTTGTTGAATTACCATCTCCTTGCCTGAAATGTCATGCTGAACTTTGCTGTCCCCACTGATCCAGGATTTTGGGGGGAAATATTTTATGGTTCTTTCTAGGTCAACCTGGGGGGAGGAGAGAGCATTCACTTATCACTCCACCACCCTGGCTCCTGGAAGTTCAAGTAGGTGACTTACAGATGTTTAATATGTGTCCTGAAAGTCTCAGGAGCTGGTGTAGCTGTTATTTCGGGCTCAGAGCCTGTCACTAGCTGGGCTCTGCTGGTCTCTCACCCTAGGCTGCTGCTCCACTGTTCTACCTGCTGCTACCTCAGATTTCCTCAGGGTCCTCCTGCTCCACTGCACTGGGCCTATTGCACTATGCACTGTGGGCTCACCCCGACAGAACATTTCCTTCTTGTTGACTTTCCAGTCTGTCCTGACCTGTGAATCTGCCACAGCGTGTCTCCTGTTGGATTCTGCACCTCCAAAGTTTGATCAGATTCTCTCCTAAGAGGTATCTGAAGGAATTTGTTTAAGAACTTTGCTCTCACTCTGCCATCTTCTGTCTCTGTTTGTTTTAGTATAATCAAGTGCCTCTGAGTGAATCTTACCTTTATCAATCAAGAGTCTTTTCTAGGTGTAAAGTTCAAAAACAAGAGTTTCTTTCACTAGAAATAGTATATTTACTTGTATTATTAATGCAATTAAAGATCTTCTGTGCCCATTAAGAGGAGTTTGAATAGGGAAGATTTGTAGAATGACCACACCTTTTGTTAATGAGGCACTGGTTCTCAGAGGTTGGGATGCCCTCTGACTCTCACAAGGTATAAATACTCTAAGGGTGACATTTTACTTTGGGGCTTACTCACTGGAAGTGTTTGACCAGATGAGAACTCTAGGAAGCTACTAAGTATCACCCCAGGTTATAAAACCCAAATGTTGATGCTTCCCTCTCTAGTAACTATGGTTAGACAGTTAGCCTTACCTGTTGATGGTCAGGCAGAGGAAGTCATGCCCTCATGCCTGTTGATCTTTGATTTCTTTGTATTTCCTTTGAAGTTCAGGGTGCTGACTCCCCTGGACTAGGTGAATGACATATGTGCTTGGTTAAAGGAATGAAACATGCATTTGATTAAAGTGATTGTTATTCCCTCAAAAGTTGTCTTTCCTTTTATGAATGCAGAACTAAGGACCTGTGGTAGCAACCCTGCTCTTTGAATGTAGGGGTGTTTACTTATATATTGACACATTCAGTGTTGACAACAGCAGTAGGAGCTCTCAACACAGAGATGGTGAAGGGGTAAGCAACTCGTCAGAAAGAGATTTAAAGTGACCTTTTGCTGTCACTGAGTATAGCTGGCTCTGATTGGCAACTGTTGCTCATTGACAATTCTGGATCACAGTTCAGGGGTGGAGAGGAATGTAAAGTTAATTAGAGTTAAAGATATTTCCTGCCCATTGATAGGTCTCAACAGAAGTCCATTAAGGGAAATTTCTATTAATTTCAATGAGGCACTGGATCAGAAGGGTCATGATGCCCTCTGGTTCTGAAAAGTGTACATATACTCTGAGATGAGGTTTTGCTTTGGGGACTTCGAAGAAGGTTCATGTGCCAGATGAGACTATGGGTAGCTGTTAAGAAGCATCCCCTCCTCAATGTTGGTGCTTCTCCCTCTGTTAACTGTATATAAGTAATAGAGAGTTGGATCTGTCTGTTGATCTATGATGTATGTATTGCTTATGGTCAGATAGTTAAAAGCCCTGTCTGTTAATATTTATTTCTCTACTTATATTTACTCTATTGATGAATGTAATTTAAATAAATTGTTGACCCATCAAAAGTTGCTTTCCTGTTAAAAAAGAAGATAAAAGGGGGGTGGGATGGAGCCAAGATGGTGGAGGGAAAGCAGGGAGTTGCTAGAGTTATCCCCCCAAGCCCAGCCAAATACCTGTAAAAAATGACCCTAAAAAATTCAGTAACTTCAGAATCTACAGAGTGAAGCAAATGTGAGCCACACTCGCACACATGGACATTAGGGGGACTGAATCTCTGCACCTATGGGAGTTTCCAGACTTCATGACACCAAAAGTCCAAGAACAAATTTAGAATCATGATAAGTAAGCCATGGGGATACAAAGAAAGGCAAAAAGCAGTTCCTACTCTCAAGAAAGGGCAGTAAGATGGTATAGTGACTAGAGCAGTAGACTTGGAGTCAGAAAGACTGATCCTCCTAAGTTCAAATCTGTGCTCAGACACTCACAAGCCGTGTGATCCGGGTCAAGTAACTCTACCCAGTTTGCCTCAGTTCCTCATCTATATAATGAGCAGGAAAAGGAAATGGCAAACCATTCCAGTATCTTTGCCAAGAAGGCCCCAAATGGGGTTATAAAGAATTGGACACAACTGAAACTACTTAACAACAATAACTCTCAAGAAGTTCAAAATCTAATAGGAAAGACAACATGCAAATAATTATATATAAAAAATAGCATAGATCAAGAGATAGATGAGAAGAAATGTGACAACATTAAGAAAGACTGGGAAATTAGAGTTTTTATTTTTTCATTTTTTTATTTTTATAAATATTAAAATTTGAACACATAATAAGAAAAGAAAAAGAAACATTATAAACAAATACAAAATAAAAAAGAAAACAATTACCATGTTCACATCTGAACATAAAAGAGGATTCAAAATGTACAGCAATCAATTTTCATTTCATGAAAGCCTATATAATAAATACTATGCATTGTGTTCAGAGCTGCCCACTTTGCTTTCTTGTAAGTTTTTCCTTTGTTCTATGCTGTGAACCTTTTACTTCGTTCTTTTTACCCCCTTCCTCCTCCCCTTCCCCAAGAAGCTATAATTAAGTACACACAAATATTTATGAGAATGTATATACATACATATATACACACACATACATACACATATATACATATATATACACAACATATACATAAATATACTCAGATATTTATAATCATAGTAATATATAGAGATATTCATTCATATACATTCATATATGTATGTGAGACCATACTATACTTATTTGCCCTCTGTTTTTCTGAGAGTGGATAGGCCCTTCCTTCATACGTATGTCTTTCCCTTTTTTTCTAGGTCTACCAAACCATCATTTCCTACACCACAGAAATATTGCAATCTACCATCTAGTTATTTTGAATAGACTAAAAGAATATTAATTAAATATGACTGATATATAATATAGTTTCACTATTTTTCCCTTTTGATTAAATCTATTTTACCACAAACTTTCTCTCAGTTCATGATTATCACCCCTGCTTTCTGTCCTCCCCCTAATCTTTGTGTGTGTGTGCGTGTGTGTGCATATCATTTTTACCATCCCTCTTGACTCCTCTACTTTATTTGGGAAATGATTTTTTAAGAAGGTGGGATTATAGCTAAGACTTGAAGGGAGCTGGTGTATCATGAGCTAGAGTTAAGGAGGGAAAGTTATGGGGATGGAGGACAGGTAGTAAAAATCTTGGAATCATCAGACAGAATCTCACATGTGAGAAAGCAAGGACGGTAGGATCATTGGATAAGACAGAAAAAGGATAGTGTGTGTGTGTGTGTGTGTGTGTGTGTGTGTGTGTGTGTGTGTGTGTCGGGCCACAGTTATATGTAAGAAAAATGAAAAAATGGGAATGCATCAGTTTGTTAAGGACATTAAAATCTAAAGAGTGGATATTTGTCTGATCCTAGACATAATAAAGAGCCACTAGAGTTTACTAAATTGGAGGTGACATAGTCATATCTGTCTGCTCAATAGATGGCCAACAATAGACCCATCCACTGTGTTCCATTATGATAATCTACCAGATTTAATTAATTTTTAGAAAAAGTAATTATTGAGATGACATAATAAGAAAAGTTGGTATAAAATATTCCCCCCAAAATTTGAGACACACTTTCCCACAAATATCCATAAGTCCATGGAAAAAATGATCTTAAACTCTCAGTATAATGTTAGTGAGGAACACATATGTCATACATGTGGGAAAAGGTCTACTTCACAGTCCCTGTTTACTGGTTTTTCAACATTCCATTATGTGTAGATCTCTTCTAGGCTCTGATGGTCAGTGCTTTGATGTGTCTGAAGCTTTTTATATCATATTTCTCATTCTTCTTTATTATTCATTGGCATAGCAATAAAAAATCCACAGTCCTTATAATATGTTGTAGGTTGTTTGAGACATGGATCTGGAGGTTGAAAAAGAAATCATGGGTACATAAATAGATTTGACGTTATCTGTTTTGAGCTAATAACTCAATTTGCCTAAAAAATTTATGTCATAGGCAGGTAAGATAGATTAGGTAATTTCCTACAGCATTCAAAATACAGATAAGAAACAAAATAAAAACAAGTAAAAATTTCCCTTGATATTCTAAAGTCCAGTTCTACATTTTATATAACATTCAATAAGGATATATAAATATCCCATAAGACACTTAGAATTTTAATTTGAATGAATATTATTCTCATTTTAATCATGAAACAGATTAAATCAATGTTCAAAAATGTACAAAGATAAATCCTGTAGGCACAGGAATAAAACAGTTATTCAGCTATGTGTTCATATAATCCAGAAAAGTGAAATCATCCAAGATACTTACTTGTTGTCTCTCACATCAGCTAGCACCAATCACTCATTTCTTCACCAAATTTTCTCAAATGCTACATTGTCATTTCAGAGTTTCATTCTCATGCATCACTATATGTTGCCTCCCATTTTCACCTTATAACTAAACTCGAACCTAATCAAGTTCTTATCCTTTCTTCAATCTAACAGATATTTCACAAATACTTCCCCAACTAACAAAAAAAGTAAAGTATCCAGGTTTCATGTTGTCCAATCAGACAATTTTATTTAACTTCTATACCACCCTTCATTCTATGAAAACCAGAAAAAGAAAGAGAAAAATAATTCTGGGACGCAAATTATGTTAATCTAGAGAGAAAATGACATTCTCCATTTAGTTTTTATGAGAAAGAAACTGGCATAGTCTAACATGCATGCTTGATTTCAGGACAGCAGTTTTTCAGTTTAGAGAAAAGATAAGTAAGTAGGTTGAACTGATATAGCAATTCATCCAAGAAATAATTTATTATGATCAAGTTGAATTTATACCAAGGAGGCAATGATGGTTCAACTTTAGGGGAAAAATAAGCATAATTAATCACATTAAAATCAAAAACAAACCCAACCACATGATTATCTCAAGTGATGCAGAAAATAGCCTCTGACATAATACAAAAGTCATTTCTCTAAAAACTCTACAAAATATAAGTATTCAGTCACTTTTATTAATGACATTAAAAAGTATCTGCAATCCAAGCTAATATCTTCTTAAATAGGTGTACAAAGGAATATTTCCAAATACAATAATAAATAAATAAGTTAATAAAGTATAACAAAAAAGTAAAAAATAAGTAAATAAATAAATAAGTAAATAACTAAAATAAGGATGCCCACTCTCTGTACTACAATTTGATATAATTCTAGAAATATAGCAATAGCTCTAAGAATAGAGAAAGAAATTAAAGGCACAAAGAAAGGAAAACAGGAATTAATACTACCATAATTGTTGAAGACAAGATGATTTATTCAAAAATCCCTAGAGAATCAACACTGATACTAAATTAGGTGATTAAGAGCTTTAGCAAATTTTCTAATTAAAAATAAATGCACAAAATCAATTACATTTCTATATAATAATGACAAATAATAATAAAAAGGGAAATTCCATTTAAAATGATTACAAGATGTATAAAATATTTGGGGATTAATCTACTGAAGGAAACAGAAGACTTTCGTAGGTGCAGTCAGTAGTTTCTTCAAAACATAAAAAACAACTATTAATTGGCTTCAAGATATTCAGTGTTCATAGGGCAGTAAGGTGATATAGACTTAGTTATAGAAGGCCTGGCCTGGAGTCAGGAAGACCTGAGTTCAAATCCAGCCTCAGACACTTACCAACTGTTTGATCCTAGACAATTTGCTTAACCTTCTTTGCCTCAGTTTCCTCATATATAAAATTAGCTGGTGAAGGAAATAGTAAACCACTCCCATATCATTGTCAAGAAATTCCCAAATGATCAGAAATAACTGAACAGCAATGGCTGGTCTAAACAAATAAAAAATGGTAATACTAGTGGGATACTTCATAGAAGAGTAATGTCATCTGGAGAAACAAAAGGTGTAGAATATCGAGGGAAATAATTAAAATTTTACTCTTCAGGTTAGTATGAATGACCCAAAAGACTGTTAAAGGTCAGTAATATGTTATAAGTCTACAAATGTTTGTTAGAGACAGAAAATGAATAGTATTGGGGTGCTAACAGTGTATAATGAGTAGGATAGGGTGATCAGGTTAGGCAAGAACATTAAGAAAATCAGTCTGGCAGCAGTGTAGAAGAGAGATTGTACTTGGCAGCAAGGTGGAGCAGTGGATAGAGAACTGAGTTTGGAATCAAGAAGACATCTTCTTGAATTCAATCTATCCTCAGACATTTACTCGCTGAGTGACCTTGGGCACGTCATTTAATTGTTTGTCTCAGTTCTCATCTGTAAAATGAGCTGGAGAAAGAAGTGTCAAACCACTGCAGTTTCTTTGCCAAGAAAACCCCAAAATGCAATCATGAAGAATCAGACAAAACTGAACAGCAACAGAAAAGGGGAGAGATTTAAAGCAAGGAAAGCCAAAGAAGGAGGGGGAGGTTAATACATTAGTCAGGGGTGAAAGGTGATTTGGGAACTGGGGAATGTCAAATATTGTCCTGAACTTTCAAAAACAGAAAGGAAATAGTCTTCAAACCAAAAATCAATTATCTTGATTATACTACTATAGAATTCCAGCACGCACTATTTGTAGAGATGGAAAAGACTGAAAGATGAGTAATGCTTACAAAGAGCTATGCTGACTTCAGCAAGAAAAGTCATGCCAGAGTAGACATAATTCCTTTGTTGACAGAGACACTAATCTGGTAGGTCAGGAAAACATTATAGATGTAGGTTATCTCGATTTTAGTAATGTTTGGATATGTATATATATTCACATGCATAAATACACAAGTAAAAAAAACACAAAAACACACAGGTGTAGACCTCTTCTTTTGGACTAAATGGAGAGATACGGTATCAACAGTAATTCAAGTAGACCAATTCTGAAGTGGTTGAATAGCTCAACTCCAGAATATTCATCAATAGTTTGATATCACCTCCTCGTCTTTATTGGAGTATTCCATCATATACTTCCTCTCGTGGTCTTTTAATATTTTTACCAATGATGCAAGAAAAGACATATATATATATAATTGATGACAGAATTGAAATAGTCTGAACTACTGGGTCGAATCCAATACAATCTGCTTTAAAAAGAATAAATAAAAAATTTCATGCTTAAAAACAATAATTGACTTTGCACATGTTAGATTGTGGGGTATAGTTAGACAGTAGCCTATTTGGAAAACAAACAAACAAACCTTGAGAATCTTCATGGACTGAAAAGATCAGTATGAATCAAGGGTATGTTATCGCCCTCCAAAAAAAATTAAAATGATCTTGGGATAGCTTATAAATGTAAAACTTTTAGAAAGAAGAGGGTGATGGTTCTGCCAAAGGCTTACTTTTGACAAATTACATTCAGAGTATTGAATTCACTTCTGGGTCCTCAATTTAGGAATGACAACAGGAAACTGGCAAGTAGCATAAAAAGGGACAATAAACTTTTAAAGGACTTTGAGGTCAATTCATATTTATATCGTTTGAAGGAAATTGTGCTATTTAGGCTAGAGAAGAGACATATTTGGGGTGGGGATAGGTGGGACAAGAAGGGTGATATAATAGTTCTTTTCAAATATTTCAGGAACTTTTATATATAATGTAGATTACAAATAATATTTAGGCTCGATAACCTACTATATTCCTAACACTATAAAGGATTTTTAAGAAGTTTTCTTATTTAAAAAATTTTACAGCTTAAGTGAGCATATCCAACACTTGCATGTAGGAAATAGAGAACTACTTAAAACAATACACAAATACTAAAGAAATGAGAAATAAACTATATATCTAAACCTATTCTCTATTGAGAGACATATATTTTCTATTGAATATTTCACGCTGTTTGTTCCATAGGCATCTCAAATTCACCAGTTCCAAAACAATAACTCATTTTTTTTCTTCTAAATTCTATGTCTCTTTCAAATCTCGCATTTCCTTTGTTAGAGGGCATATACCTTTAAGGACACTATTAATATTCTAATCATTCAGGTGTATTACCTTGGAGTCAAACCTGACTTCTCACTGTGCCTCACCACACATGTCCAAAAATTTGTATCAATTCTACTTCTCTAGCCTCTCTAACATACACCCTCCCTTTCTCTACTTACATGACGACCACCTAGCTCAGTTCTTTCTGTCTTGTCAGGTCTCCCGCAAGATACTTTTGATTTGTCTGCCTGCGTTGTCTCTTCACTCTTTATGTAATCTGTTCTCCACACAGATACCAATTCCTATTCCTGAATAGCAGGCCTGACCATGTTATTCTCCTACTCAATAATTTTAAGTAAATACTCTTTTTACAGCATGGAAAGCCTTTAGAACTTACCTACTTTCCATCTTATTATATATTATTACCTTTCACACAACCTGTGGGCAAGTCAAACTGTGCATTTTGCTTTTCCTCAAACATGACAATTCATTTCCCCTTTATATGGAAATACGTAGAAGAACCAAGGTGGTGAGGTGGATCAAGCACTAGATCAGGAAAATCTGAGTTCAAAATAGGTCCTAGAAACTTATTAGCTCTGTGATCTTGGGCAAGTCAATTAACATCTGTTTTCCTCAGTTTCCTCATTAGTAAAAGGAGGATAATGACAGCAGTTAACTCTGGGTTGGTGGAAGGATCAAATGAGAGAAAAGTAAAGCACTTGGCACAGTGCTTGGCACATAGTAAATGCTAGCTATCATGTGCCTTTACATGGGCTGCCTTCTATACTTTGAAGTCATTCTTCCTGCCTTCAGCCCCGTAAAATACCTAGTTCCTGCTGAAAATGTTTTTTATTTCTATTGCATATTGTCATTTGTACATAGGTCTATGTCTCCAGAGATACAGATGTAGAGCCATATCTATCTAAATTTGTGGACACGTTTATCTGTATCTACAAATAGAAATCTGTATCTATATATACACTTACACATATCTACATACCCAAATATGTATGTGTGTATAAATTTATAGACACAAATGGACATGGATATGTATACATATGAGTTATATATGTACATATGATATATACATGTATTTACGTGTGTGTGTGTTTATCTCTGTGCACACACAGTGAATCTCCACAATATAATGTAAGCTCCCTGAAGTCAGAGATTGTTTAATTTTTGTCTTTGTACATGTGATACTGAGCTTAGTGCCAGGTATGTAGTAGGCACTTAATAATCCCTTGGTAGTTCCAATTTTGCCACTGAATAGTTGGTCATTATAAACAAATCACTTCTCTTTCTGGGCATTGGACCAGATGATTTCTTAGATTCCTTCAAATTCTTGTCTTTGATTGTATATAGTGAGATAGAAAGATGAGTGCTTGTTAGAACTGACCATGGATTACCAGTGCTGTGAGGGTACCAATTGTACTTGTTCAACTTCTGCTGGATAGTATCTACCACAGAGTCCAAGAAAGACATCAGATGATAAAGATGATTTGAGCATTTCTTCTTGGAGGCAAACAAAAACTGCCTTTCACCAAATTCATTTCTCTTATATCATCAACAGTATGAAATAATACTAATGTTTGTGAAATATTTTTCTGCTTGGGAAATAATATGTTGAATTTCAAAATATTTATTGAGAATAATAGAATACATTTTAATGGGGCACAATTTGACCAATATTTGATTATAGTTAGTGTGAATTTGTTGTCATAGTAACTTTGGAAACTTCATATAGTTTAATCTACTTTTCTTATCAAGAGTTTTCCAAGTTCCTGTGCCATTAAAAGCTGCTGAATGAATTTTTCAATTCAACAAACATTTATTAATGATTCTTTACATTCAAAGCATTATATTGGGTGCAAAGTATAAAGATCATAGGGCAGTTAGATGGTGTAACTGGTTCTGGAGTCAGTAAGACTGTGTTCAGATGTTTACCTTAGTTTTCTCATCTGTAAAATAAACTGGAGAATGAAGTGGCAAACTTTTCTAGTGTCTTTTCCAAGAAAACCTCATATAGGGTCATGAAGAATCAAACATGACTAAAACAATTGAACAATAAAAACAATTAAAATAAGGAAATAACAAAGCACAACATGATCCTTATCCTCACGTAGTAGAAGCATGAGGTTCAGACATGTACATATATGTAGGCCCACACACATACATATTCAGATACACACATGCATATGTATATGTTTTCGTGTATATACGCATACACATGTGTGTGCATACATATATTGTAGATACATAGATGCTATTCATATATACATAGATTCACATATGTGTGCATATATTTATAGATACATGTATGTACACACACTATATATATCTATATCTACCTCTCTCTTTTTATATATATAATTACAAGTAAGATAGGTAGTGTGAAATGGGTGTGAAAGGTAGCATAAAAGAAGTCAATTGTTACTGAGAAGACTCCATGGAACTAGGCCTGAAAGAAGAGGAAACAAACAAATTCAACTGATCTAATTAGATATGGAGAGGGAAGAGGAGGAGTGTCCACTTAAGGTTGAGAGGTGGTCATAGAGACTGATGACTTTTATAAAGTAACATGCTAGACCAACCTACAAGATTTTTTTTTTAAATCATGAAAACACAAAAATGTGATGATCTGTCCCAGGAGAAATTACAACTAGAAAGAAGTCACAGAATCACTGTATCTAGAATTCAATGTATTTATCAATATATTGAATACTGACAATATTAACAATATGTTAAATATGTTACACAAAATTCAATGTATTTATCAATAGATTGAATACTAACAATATTAACAATATGTTAAACAAAATCCAGCCTTTTCTTTGAAGGAGGGAGGGAGATTATACTGGACATCAAGACAGCCAATCACACATTTCTTGTTATTCTTCAGTTATGTCCAACTCTTTGTGACCTCATCTGGAATTTTCTTAGAAGAAATACTAAAGCGACTTACCACTTCCTTCCCCAGCTACTTTACAGATGAGAAAATTGAGATAAGTTGGGTTACATGACTGGCTCAGGGTCATACAGCTAGTGTCAGAGGCCAGAATTGAACTCAGGAAGAGTTCACCTTATCTTCCGTGGGCACATTGAGAGTTAGATATATATTTTGACATCTCTGGTAAGAGCTGGTGACGTTTGGCAATCTTTCTCTTTTATCTCCTCTTATGATTTGCCCTATGTTCATTACTCTGGAGTTGTACATCCCCTCAATAGGTATTCTAGGTTTCCCAGCATTTCCATTCTACTTCTACCTCAAATAAATGAGGAATGATTGAGGAATTTTGAGCTCTAGTTAAAGGGATCCCCTCTATTGGAGTAAGGAGGAGAAAAAATATATGAGTATAACTAAGAAAAAGTACAGAATAGTGTATCACCAAGTGTATATCCACAGCACTGGTGGTGATTATGAATATGCTGGTGTAGTTCTCAGTCACAAAGTATAAAAGACTCTCTATACAGAAGGCAAAAGAAAAACATGTATTAGGCACCAGAAAACAAAATTCCAGAACCAGAAAGTGAAATCTGCCATGGTGACCAAGAAATCAATAAACATGATCACTGCAGGGGGCAAAGCCATTCCCAATCCACTCCATGCTCTGCCAGGGACTTTTCACAAGCAAACACTCAGGAGCCTGAGCCTTGCAGTGCCTGCCAGATCCTCTCTTTTCTGCCTGACCACTCTCACTCACATCATTCTGGTTCTACTCCACTCTTCCTGTTCTGCTTGTTCAGCAAGCTCCTCCTACCACATGTGAATAAGGCTTCCAGGTAATTTAAGCAGGTCACATGGGCTTATTAGTGAATGAGAAAGATCTTTCCATTAAATTTGCTATTGCAAACAGGCAGTTTTATTCCTACATTGAAAGGGAATGCTAAATACTAAATTTAGTATATAATACGTATATACTAGAGGCTAGTATATAAGGTTCATTGATTCACTGGCAACAGAGCTGTTTATTATCTAGTATAACCCATTCATTTGTAAATGGATTCTTTTTTTATTTTTGTGGTGACTTCTCTCTCTGTGGTTCACTCTTTCCCTATTACTCAGTACTGTGTTATGGCTGTTGCCAATGAAAATGCCCTCACAGACTATATCTTGCCATGCATGTGCCCAGGAAAGGAGGAGGGAGGAAACTAACTGATTTATAAGATCTCCCAAAGCCCTGCACCAAAGGAAAAAATAAAAAGATTTAAAGAGGGAAGGTTTAGAGTCCCTGCAGTAATGAAACTAGGCCTTGGGTGGTGGGGTCAAGAGTTGTCATTATACCTCAAAACTGCCAGGAAACAAAGACATACAGGGTAAAGATTGCCATTTACTGTATTCGCACAACTTAGTGGCCAATTACTCATGACCTTGTGACCAATAGGAGGTAAATAGGAGAAATTGAAGCACTCTTTGAAAGGAGGAAAGTTATATTATTAATTTTTCCCCTTAAATCAAGCCTAATTCTGTCTCTTCTCAGCATTTCACTCATTATTTCTAGGTATGTTGTCCATAAGATGTAGCATCAAAGCTGCTCCAGGATGAATTTGGAATACAGATTATGACTCAAACTCATCTCTTTGAATACATGCTATAATTGCATTCTATAGCAATAGAAGCCACATCTTTCTGATAACATATGACAATATTGGTTCCTATAAGCATACTACACAAAAAGAGAAAAGGAAAGTAGAGGAAAAGAGGATACATGCTATTTAAAATATTAAACTTCAAGCTTAATTTTGCCTCTGTGAATTTCAGACATTCAGATAGTGATGGGGTAGAATAAGTGTTCAAATTAAAGTCAGGAAGACTTGAATTTAAATACGTCTTCTGACATTACTGCCTTGACAATCATGGGCAAGTCTCTGAATCTCTCTGTGCATCAGTTTTCTTATATGTAAAATGGGAATGAGTAGAACTGTACCAAATCAGATGCTGAGTAGTGGGAAAAGTGAATCTGGTGAAATGGTCCTCATGTAATTCAGACTTGCACTATTGGGAATTATAACTATATAAAAATATGATCTTTGGTTCTAGCCTAATGGAAATATGTGGTGCCAATCAGAATACATGTGCCTATTTCGCAGAGTTCATGTAACCAACTTAACAAGGTTAACAAATGAAGCATTGCATGAAAAATCCTTTGAAAATCTGAAAAGATTGAAAATATGAAGGATTCAGAGAAAACTGAGAAGACTGCTATTAAGTGATGAAAGAGCTAAAAGAAGTACGCAATGACAGAAATGATGTACTTGAAGATAACACTAAAAGACTTAAGAATTCGGGTTTAATGAAATGCTCAATGTTAATTTCAGAAGACTGAATTTAGAGAATTCTTATCTCTCTTTTAGAAAGATTTTCTTGTCTGTTTTTCTTTTAAACATTTTTGTTCATGGCATATATGTGTGAATGTACGTATATATTATGTATGTATATATGGGTATATATATATGCATACACACATATACAGTCTGTACAATATATCCAAAATAACAAGTAGTGACATTTTCATCTGAGGCAATAAGCTGTAAGTGTTGTTGTGAGGGGACCATGCAGGCTTTCATCTGGCATGTACCCTCAAAGAAATAATTTCCTGTGTCATGGAAGCACAACCTAGAATGCTGTGAGGTTTTAAATGTTATTGAAAATGAAGATGCTAAAGAGAGCAAGAAAACTACTTCTGTAGGTAGAGATAGGCAGGAGAAGAGAGACTTGGGAAAGATTTGATAATTGTACATGACATTTCTGCCTCCCAAAAGGCTCTGATTGCCTCACTCTCATTGAAGCAACAATAACAATATGCAACTTCCCATGGTTATGGTGGTATGAGAGTCTATTGGGCTAAAGTGGAAGTCAGAATTTCTTACTGTGATATAACTTCAAGATGGTGAACCTCCTAACAGTGCAATAAACAGCCTTCATGAACCAATGGAATGCAGCTCTGCTTTCAGGTCAGCTAGACAAACACATTCTTTACAATCCTTGACTTACAAACAGCTTTCTTTTCCCCTAGGAATGTCCTCTACATCTTACAAATATCCCAACTGACTTTAGAATCAAAGGATCTGGGTTCAAAATCTGTCTCTGATAAGCAGTACTGGTATGAAATTGGACGAGTCCATTGATCTTAATTTTCTCACCTGTAAAATGACTGAGTTGGATTCAGTGACCTCTGACGTTCCTTCTAGCTTTAGATATATAATATTATGAACTTTCAACTTGATACTCCTTCCTGATCAAATACTAAAAAGTAATTCTTCCAACAAGTGGGCAAAATGCACTTGGCTTAATTAGCCATTCCTTCTCCTTTCAAAAAGCATGCTGGTCACCTTTTGACCTTAGTCACAAAGTTGAGGTTTGGCAAAGAGAGAAGCAAACAAGTTTCTGGGTGAAGTGTTTATACATCTGCATAAATGTGTGTGACTGTAGGGGAGAAAAATAACTCCATGGTCTGAAAGAGGAAAATTGGGCTCATTAAACTGGGTAATCCAGGATAAAGAAGTGGTGAGTACAGGATTCAATTAGTGAAAAATAGAAATAAGTACAAGGAGATCTTTGAGAAATATGGGGGACAATTAAAAATGGAATTAAGGGGGAAAAGTTAAACTTTCTTTTGTATATCCCTTTCTTTTCTCCCTAAGCATATTGTTTTTTTCAGAAAACTGACTGATCAAAATGAAGAGTATACATTTTCATTCTGACACTTACTGCCATTTAAATAACTATGTGGGAATGTTGGGCATATGCATACCAACTTGTTGAAAAAGGATAAACAACTTTTCTGAAAAAGACCCAAGTCACAGAAATATTTGGACCATGTAATAATTTGTGGTTTGCTCTAGATTATCCTGCTGAATGAAAAGAGCAATGTGTCATCTTCAATTAAATGACTGAATATTGCAATGATTTCTTTGAAGAAAAAGTGACCTCCCTCCTCCCCTCCCATGCCCCAAGAAAAATATCTGTCCAAGGGAAAAAATATTTTCTTTAAGGTTTTGAATTTTGAGACAAGCTGCAAAGAAAAATCAATTTTGGGATATTTATAGAAATATATGTATTCCTTTTTTATGACTTAAAATTCTTAATCCAGATTAATAGTAAATAGGGTCTGTCTTTTTCTGGGCCTGTCAAATAATCCTAAAGTTCAGAACAGGGTCTGAGGCCCGGTAAAGGGTTTATGGGCACAAATTAATGGAGGATTCATTGCCTCTCTCTCTCTCTCTCTCTCTCTCTCTCTCTCTCTCTCTTTCTCTCTTTTAATTGAGTTAAATAAGTTAGATTTTAGCTCTTCTGTATGGAATATTTATTAAAATGGAATATCTAGTTGGATTTTTGCTGTTATCTTCTCTCAAGACTTCTCTGATTGAAAATTATCTCCAAATTATCTTTGTAGGTGGAAGAAGGAGCTTATGTTTTATCAGATACTAGGGTTAGACAGGGGAATGGACAAAAGAGACAAAAAATGTGAAATGATGGTGCTAGATTAGTTAATAAAAGGCCTGACAAATGAGCCTGTGGAAAATTCAAATAGAATATAATAAGAAAGAATGGATGAATAGAATATTTAAGAAGGATTTTGAGATAAAAATCTACAGATACTACCAGGTAAGAAGAAAGGATTCTAGCATAATTACTGGGATAAGAAAGTAGTAGTGGAACTAGCATATTAATATATAACTTTTTGGATCACCAAGATAAAATATGCAGGAAATACTGGAAGGGTATTTTTTTTTGTACAAATACAAAATTTGGTCTGAAAAATATTGTGGATTTGGAAATGGTTCTCTTCCTATAGCTCTTTGAAATTTAGTTCAATATAATTAATTTTTCTATCCCTCTTAGTACCATGGCCATAAGATACACTCACTTATTTTCTGTTGAAAGGGTTTGTATGATGGGCAGAAGTTCTCTGGCAGCAAGTTTAAGATAAATATAAAAGTCAAATCAGGAAGATTTAAGTAATATCAATCAATGGCTCATTGATTGAAATAAAAAGAAAGGCCAAACAAATGTAAATCAGTTCTGTCTCTCAAGGAGCTCATGATCTTGTGGTGGAGACAATGTGAAACAATTACATACAAACAAGAAATATTTAAGATAAATTAGAGACAAATCTCAAATGATAGATACTGAGATTTAGGAAGACCTGCCAAGGTTTCTCGTAGAAATTGTAAATTTAGCTGAGATTTGAACGAAGCCATGGAAAGCAGAAGAGAGAGATGAAGAGGATGATAGTTTCAGGCATGGGGGGGTCAATAAAGAGGCACTAATCTGGGAAAAGAGTGTATTGTTTAAGGAACAGCAAGGAGCTATTGAGGCAAGTATTAGCGTATTACATAATACAAGAAAGGGTCAAGTCACTAAAGGCTTAAAAATCTAAACAAGATTAAAAAATAAACCAGAGTTTATTGAGTGGAATGTGAAACGATCAGTCTTCTATGATTTAAAAATGTATTTCGTATTTTATTTTTCCCAGTTACATGTAAAAACAATTTTAACATTCATTTTTAAAACTTTGAATTCGAAATTCTCTTCCTTCCTCCCTCTTACTCCCCCCCCCCATTGAGAAGAGAAGCAATTTGATATAGGTTATACATGAGTAGTCATGCAAAACATTGCCATATTAGTCATGCTGTGAGAAAAAACAGAAAAAATCCTTAAAAAAAATAAAGTTAAGAAAAAGCATGCTTCAATCTGTATTCAGACACCATCAGTTCTTTCTCAGGGAGTGGTTAGTATTTTTCATCCTAAATCCTTCAGATTTTTTCTGGAACATTGAATTAGAGAATTAGCAAAGCCATTCACAGCTGATCATCTTACAATATTGCTGGCACATTGCCCATGATACATTTCACTTTGCATCAGCTCATGTAAGTTTTCCAGACTTTTCTGAGAGCCTCGTTCTCATCATTTCATAGTATAATAGTATTAAATTACAGTCACCTGGCACAATTTATTCAGTTATTTCCCCAATTAATGGGAATTCTCTCAATTTCTAATTCTTTACTCTCAAAAAGAACTGTTATATATGTTTTGTACATACAAGTCCCTTTCCTCTTTTTATCTCTTTTGGGATTCAAACCTAGTAGTGGTATTGAGAGGTCAAAAGCAATGCATTATTTTATAGTCCTTTGGGCATAGTTCCAAATTATTCTACCGCATGGTTGAATCAGTTCACAACTCTACCAACTGTGCATTAAACAGACCTGAACTTTAAGAAGATTAAGTTGAGAGGTGAATATAGGAGTAACTGTAATATGAAGAGGTTTAAGTCAGGGAGATTAACCAACAGGCATTATGAAGATAAAATGCACAACAATATGGGAGCATGGGTGATGAGAGAAAGGGAAGATTCAAACGTGATACCTAATGTAAGAGCCTTAGTGGTTGGCGTGATAGTGGTACCCTCAACATTGAAAGTAATTTCAGAGGGAAAATATTAGTTGATGAAGAGAATGTGATGAAAGTAGTTTATCTTAATTCTAATAAATGTTTTAAATAAATATCTCACAGGGGCACCCTTACATAGCATTCTTGTAAAGATGGAGATATGGTGAGTTTTCCCTTGACTCCCAAACCACTGAAAGCTATGATCCTTTCTGTTTCTCTGCCTCTAAGGCTCAAGTTTTACAGAGTAGAATACTCTGTATTCACCCACCAACTACTCCTTATTTCCTTGAAGTCCTGGTTTCCATTGCTTGCAGTCTTCTTACGTAATCCTCTCCAATTTCATTAATGCCTTCCTTAAACTAAATCCATTATTTTCAAAAACCAGACTTTTACCATCTTTTACTTCTCTGTAGTATTTGACACTATTGATCAATTATTAATACCAATTAATTAATTATAAATTAGTTAATAGACAAGCATTTAGTGACTTCCACATATTCTGCTTTGCTATAAACCTAAGTAAAACAATATAAAAGAAGGTTTTCTAACTTTCGAAAGTAGGATGTATCATTTTTATTTTTTAAACACCTTAATATTTCAAGTTATCCCACATGGTAATCGTTATACTTTTATCTGTTGATTGAGAAAATAGATGTGGCATTATGTACCCAACATTATAGTATGTGCTTTGGGGAATGCAGAAGAAATGTAAATAGTCCCTACTCTGAAAGAGCTTTCCAACTACTTATGAAAACCAGACAATTATACTTATTTAGAGAGCAGTTCATTGCAAGCATGTTTTCTAACCTTTTTGAGTAAGATGTCCCCTTTGGAACACAAAGAATTTGGAGACACCTATATGATAATTGTTTCCACATGCTTATTATTTTTCTTTTTAAAAAATTAATTTATGACATTTGTTCTGACTTGTTTGTCATTCATGGTCAGTGATAGCTAGATGCCTTTCAAGGGTGTCATATTTTATGATTTTAAACTGGGAAAAACCAAAACATAATAAATTCTTAAGACTTTGAGGTTGGTATGAACAATACTCATCAAGCACCCTGATTACCATATTAGTATATGCACTCTCTTCACCAGTCAGGCCAGTTTTCTGATTATCTTGCACATATACATGTATGTATATACAAACATTTATTTATATGTCTATTTGTTTATATGCAAATGTGCATAAATAAATTTAGGTCTATATGTATATCTTTATGTACATACACACACACACACACACACACACACACACACACACACACACACACACTTTTTTTTTTTAATTCTGTAACTCATTCCTGGAATGTCTTCCTTCTCTCTCCAAATCATAACTGAAATTGCTACTTTGTCTAGGAAGCCAATGACTACGCTAGTTGACCCCAATTCCTCATTTGTACAATAATTAGTAACACTACTACTTCTAATAGTAGTAACGTATAATATTAATATTTCTAAAACACCCTATGTGCCAGGCACTGTGCTAAGTGCTTTATAATAATTATTTAATTTTATCTTTATCACAAAATGAATTTGTATAACCCAAATACTACATCACAAAATTAAATGTGATTATATATTATATTCTGTTTCTCAGGTTACCAGTCTGTCAGCTATGGACCTTGCATATCCATAACACTGTGACATGTAGTCCACAAATTAATGTCTGAATTAATAAATTAGAAAATACATATACCGAGTAATTGGGACAAAATACGAGTTTTTAGATTTCACCACCACTACCTGCAATAGCAAATTAAAGTGAAACAGAAAAAAAATTTTTAAATAAAATATAATAAAAAAAGAGCAAGTGACCTATAGTTAACATGCTTGCGGAAAGAATAATAGCCTCTTTTTTCATCAAACAAAAGCATTTCAAATGACAAGTTATGTAAATAGTAATTTGCCAGGAATTGTTCTAGAGTGGTACAAATATGATGTCATTCGATCCTCACTCTAACCCTAAGTACTATTACTATTCTTATTTTATAGTTGAGTAAACTGAGGCAAACAGAGATTGAATAACTGAACTCAAGGTTGACACAGCCAATAAGGATCTAAGGCAGTGTGAAATCAAATCTTTCATACTTCAGGCTTAGCATTCTACCCACCAAGACACCAAACTCCCCATTCTTTGCTGTAATAGAAAGGAGAGGAAGTAAATAGGACATGTTCTAGTCACTGGGAGTCTATACAATATCAGAGGTGAGAAATCATGTTTTCTTATTCCTACCTTCATATAAATCTTTTTTCCTAATGTAAATACCAGTAAGGGTCCAAGTATTCATCCTAGGTTATCCAGATATCCTTTCCCCTAACAAAGGGGAGCACTTGGAACAAAAAAGGTGTTTAAATTATTACAACGGAGGCTCTTAACATGGAATCATCAGTCAGCCAATATACATTCATAAATTATCAAATATGAGCCACTCACTGTGCTGTAGATATAAGGAAAGCCGTATTGTAGTCCTTGATCTCCAGAAATTCACAGCCAAATGGGGACAAAATATGCAAACAACTATGATAAACAAGCTCTCACTATTAACATTAAATAAATGACAGATATTAGTTATATTTCAAAATAATTTATTTCCTTTGAATATTTTTAATTTTATATTTTCCAAAATGTTATTATGAGAAGGGATTCATAGGCTTCACCAGAAGGCCAAAGGGTTTCAAAAGACAAAGGGGTAAGGAGACCTATTTTTAGAGATAGATTTCCTCATTTTCTGTCATGCAGGGTAAATGGAGGAGACAATACCATCCTTCTGACAAAAAGACAAGAAAGAATTTCCCCAGATAACTTTCCTAATTAATGCCTGTTAATTAAAATGCCTGTTTAACCCTTAAAAGTTAATTTTTAACTGATGGACACAATGCAGATGGAAGCACACTATTTTTACTTTCTTTGTCCTTATGGTATTTTTTTCCTTTTATTCTGTTTCTTTCCTCCATACATGACTAAGGCAGAAATATGTTTTACCTGATTGCACATGCATAAACTATATCAAATTGCTTGCTCTCTTGGGGAGGAGGGATGGGAGAGAGGGAGACAGAAAAATTTGGAACTCAAAATTTAAAAAAAAGAACGTTGAAAATTGTGTTTACATATAATTGGAATAAAATTATTTAAAGAAAAGGGTTAACTTTTGAATGAAAATACCCAGCCTAGGCCATTGGGCTAGTAGTGTACACCTTTACTTCAATTCCTTCTTGCTGTGCTTTTCTCTTTTCTTTTTCTTTTTTTTTTTGAAAATTTCAGTCAAATTTAATCTTGGTATGTGAAAGAATCAACTTTCAATCTTTCTTCCCCCTTCACTGTTTTCTATGGTACTCCTGTATTCAAAAGGAAATTTGATATTTAGCTACTCAAAAGAGAACAAGATGGCCGACAGATATCAGAGTGACTCTTTACCACAAGGTTAGCAATAGTTGTGAAAGGGAAATCAGCAGACAAATGACAGCAAGATATGACAGTGGATAACAAGTCAGAACTCAAATTAAGAAGACCTGGATTCAAATATGACCTCAGTCTTTGGGCAAGTTATTTAATTGCTGTCTGCCTTGGTTTCCTCATTTGTAAAATGAGAATAATATAGCAGCCACCTCCCAGAGTTGTTGCAAGGATCAAATGAGATAATGAGTGTCAAGGGTTTAGCACTGTGCTGACACAGGTGGTAGAAACCCAGCAGTCATCACAAGATCTGGATTTGTGAATGGTTTTGTAAATGGTCATAGAAATCTAATGGGAAAATGAAGACTGCTTTCTCATTTGCCACACTTTCTCCCAAAGTAGCCTTGGACTAATTTATATAAACTGTTCTAACTATCCTGCAGGAATATAAGAAGACAGAAGGAGAAAGTCAAATAAAATAATTTTAACTCATGGTAGAGTACAATTTCCTGTTGACTCCTCTAGAAACAGTAGCTGCTTACTGATTAATCAGAAGCTGAACAAGTAATTTCAGTTGTCATGATATGCCATTTACTATCTCCTGTATGACCCTAGTGGCCCAAAGTGACATAAACACACTAAAAGCTCATTCTCCATGTGTATTTTCACTTTTCACTTATTGTTAATATAATTTTGCTTCTTAATGGGAAGATCTTCCCTACCTACCCATTAAAGGGAGTTTGATTAGGGAAGATTTATAGGAAGGTCCTCACCTTTTCTTAAATTTCTAATGAGGCAGTGGGTCATGAGAGGCCCTGCCCTCTGGCTTTGAAAAGAGTATAAAGACACTGTGGGTGAGGTTTTACTTTGGGGTTTACTTTTGGAAGAAGGTTTGTGTGCTAGATGAGACTCTGGGAAGCTGCTAAACTGGCTGCTGGCCTTGAACACCCAGAGGTTGGTGCTTCTCTCTCTGGTAATTATGTATGTATATAATGGTCAGACAATAGGAAGCCTGTATATTGGTCTTTATTTCATTTCTTATATTTTTCTCTATTGATGAATGATATTTGTGTTTGATTAAAGGAGATGATTAACCCCTCAAATTTCCATTTCCTTTTGAAAAGCAGATCAAAACAATTGTGATAGCAGCCCCCTCTCCCTCCCCCCAACTGTGTTTGTCAGGGTACTTACTGTTACACCATGTTGCATCTTTGGCATATTCAACATCATTTTCTGGGGTGTTATTGGTAGAGTTCTTGTAAAGCACTGGTGTCAAACTGAAATACAACCATGTCCCTGTACCATTATGTTGACTTAGAAAATCACAGACTAACATTATCTATGTTGTATTATAGTTTTCTTTCTTTTATTAAGCATTTTCCAATTACATTTCCATCTGATTCTCCTGTAGGCCTACTCAAGTTTGACACAACTGTTATAAAGCTCATAATTATCTTTAGAAAGTCTGAGCCTAATGTTAATGATCTTATTCAACTCCACTTATGGTAAACAATTTAAATGATTCACTCCTGGCCCACTGCGTTTCTCCTTCTTTCTCATGGGAGAGGAATAGCTGAATAGAGAACCCATGCTATTTCAAACAAAAGTTATAAATGGGGTCCTTGAATAATAAGAAGAGCTGAATTATACATGGCCCTTTTAGGTTCACAGCTATTTTGTAGAGATCAAGTGACTTATCCAGGATCATACACTGTTAATTTTCAAAGGTAGGATTCAAGTCCTGTCCTATCTGATCACAGATCTCATTATCATCTACTCCTCAAAAACATATCATGGCTCTTCCTTTCTTATTACATAAAGCTTAAATTCCTTTTCCTGTTATTCAAATCCTACACATTGTCTTTATAGACTAATTTACACTACTTTCTTTCCCATGGTATACATTCCAGTCAAATTGCACTGCCCCATTCCTATACTTGTCTATCTCTGCATTTTTGCCCAGGCCCTCTTCTGTACCTATCCCATCTCTTCCAGTCCTTCAAGACATATTTCAGATCATATTCCCTCCAGGAAATCTTCTCTGATCTCCAGGTTAAATCAATTTTGCCGTCCTTATACTCTGTATATTTTTCTTTTACTTCTCATTTTCATTTATGATGCACTCCATGTATCATAGTTTTTGAGTTGTTCCATGCTGCCTATTTGATTCTAGATTTTCCAAAATGTAGTACAGCAGAAAAAAAGTACTTGTTTTATAGTCAGAGAACTTAAGTTTAACTCTTAGTTCTACTGTTTAGCTACCAGTTGGGTAATTTGGGATCACATTCCTTTAATTCTCTAGGCCCTTTGTCAAGCTGAACTGCCAAGCATTCACATTCTACTGCAGAAAGTGCAACTCTGATGGATTGATTATGGAGAAAGAATGCCAAACATATTTACCTAAAAGATTATTTTACTAATCAAGGTTTTCTATCTTTTTTTTTACTTTCTATCAAGGTTTTTTACTTTACTATCAACCTTTCTGTGAAGAACTTTAGTACTGATTGTAAGTCATGGGAGACACTGGCACAATATTGTTCAGCATGGCATGCCCACATCTAAGAAGGTGCTGTGCTCTCTCAACAAAGCAGTATAATAGTACCACAAATGAAAAGTGAGATGAGCAAATTTAAAGCCATCTCTGTCCTGAATGTTCAAATGGATCATCTGTACCCAACCTGTGGCAGAGCCTTCAGAGCTTGTATTGGACTGATCAAACACAGTTGAAGACACTGTAGCTTGACTCCAACATCATAATGTCATTGATCTTTTCCAAGTACAAACAACAACAATCTTTATAGTTTTCATCTGTAAAATTAGGGAGATCATAAATTAAAAGGGGAAAGAGACTGTTGATTCCATCTATTCCAGCAAGTGAAGGGACTTCCCCTAGGGGACACCTGTGCTAAGGAGCAGATCCAGCATCTGATCCTAGCTTCTCTCTCTCCAACAATATGTTCTCCTATGGCAAAATTAACTCTGAGATCCCTTCTATGATCTATGATCCTGTGATGCTGTTCTCTTCATATTCATTGAATCTCATATTTAATGAGTCCTTAGCTAATGTTTATTGAAGTGTTTATGATGTTATTCACAATAATAATTACAACTTTATTTTATAACAATGATTTACCTTTTGCATTACCTATAACACCTGGGTGATACAATTAATAGAAGGAGTGTAATCTGTCTTTGAATAGACTTACTAAACTGAGACTCAAAAAGATTAGATGTCTGCCTCCTTGCTTATGCAGAAATTATGAAGACAGTTTGACATAAAGGAAAAAATGCCAGACCTTGAGTCAAAAAGCCTCCATTTAAATCTTGGTTCTATTCTTTACTATTTTAGGTGACCTTGGGCAAGGCATTTATCTTTGCTGAGCTTCAGGTTCTACATGTTTAAAATGAATGGATTGAACTAAACGATGTTGGATTTTTTTTAATAAGCCCTAAATCCTATGGTTAGATCAACCACAGCGTCCCTTTCATCTCCATTTTGCATCCAGGATTCAATTTAAAGTTTTCAGGCTTCATGTGTCCACTATATCATCCTATGCCATAGTCATCATGGTTTTGGTTTGATTAGACAAAGAGTAACATGATCTTTTGTATTTTGCTCATGGAAAACAACTTCAACTAAAACAACTATATTTTGGTTCATGACTATATTGTTTCCAGAGTTTAGGACTGCTAAAGATTATATATCTTGTTAATGTTTCCTGATCTTTCTCTTGAAAAAATACTCCCATTCTCACTCTAAGATACTATTCCAAAAACTAGGAAATATCTATATTTATATCTATATAATCTATATCAACACATATACAGTATATAATACTGTCCTAGTTATATAAATGGAGATAGTATATGTGAGTATATACACATAAATATATCTACATATATAAGGAATACTTGAAGAGAAAGAGAGCAAGAGAGAGAGTGAGAGAGAGATCATTTTAAGCAACTAATTAAACTTCTGCTTTTCAGTTTTAGTTTTTCTCATGGACCACTCCACTGGGAAGATCTTACTATAAGTGAATCCATGGCTGCTCTCATAATCTCATAATTTGCTCTGCCTCCAACAGATACTTTACTTCTAAAGTAGGAGGGGAATGGTGAATCAATTAATTTTGCTTTGTACCATGAACTCTGGCAGAAACTGTATTGGAATCAAACATAATTCCCTTGGCAGGTTGCATGGTTAAAAATTCTGGCCCCATGGTTAATTAGAGTTTCAAAGGACACTTGGAAATTGCATGTAAATAATGACTTAAAAGTAATAAACTAATGCCTGAGACTGCCAAGGGTGAGGAATTTAGGCTATTTGCAAAGTAATATGCACAGACTATGAATGTTGGCCTTCTGTAGCTCCCATAAGAGACAGAAACAGATAATGCCTGTCTGACAGTGTGGCTGCCATTGGTACCCTTACTTCTAAATTTGGAGTTTAGTATTCGTCTGACTCCTAGAATAACAAAATCTCAGGGTTGGAAGTTACTTCCGAGATCATCTAGTCTAATCAAAACTATAATGGTAATCCCTTCTACAACCCACTTGACAAGACAAGAGGTCTTTCAGCCTTCACGTGAAAACACACAATCACTTCCTTGCAAGACAGACTATTCCATTTTTACAGAATTCATTAGAAAGAAAGTTTTATTCAAGCAATTGAAATATGCCTCCCTCTGATTTTATTTTATTGGTGTTAACGCAGCTCCCTCCCCAATAAACAAGGCATTTATTTATTAAATAATAAGTGAAAGGGGGGATATTTAAGAAAATATAGTAGATTTTTATTTTTTAATTAATTTATTTATTTTTAGTTTTCGACCTTCATTTTCACAAGATTTTGAATTCCAAAATATTTTTCCATCTCTCCTATCCCAAGACAGTGTGGATTCTGATTATCCCTTCCCCAAACTGCCCTCCCTTCTACCACACCGTTCCCTTCTCTTATTCCAATCCTCCCTATTTTCTTATAGGGCAAGATAGATTTCTATACCCCAATGCCTACATGTCTTATTACTCAATTGCATGTAAAAACAATTTTTAACATTCATTTTTAAAACTCTGACTTCCAAATTCTCTCCCTCCTTCCCCATCCAAAATGAGAATGGCAAGCAATTCAACATAAGTTATACATGTGTAGTCATGCAAAATATTTCCATAACAGACATATTGTGAAAGACTAACAATATTCCTCTCCATCCTATCCCCCCATTAATTGTATTTTCTCTTTTGACCTTGTTCTTCCTCAAAAGTGTTTACTTCTAATTACCTTTCCTCTCATTTGCCCTCCCTGTTATCATTCTCCCCAGTCCTGATTATCTCTGTCCCCTCTACTTTCCTGCAGGGTGAAATAGATTTTCTTCCCAAATTGAATGTGCATGTTATTTCCTCCATAAGCCAAAAGTAATGAGAGTAAGGTTCACTTATTCTCTCACTTCCCCTCTTTCCCTCCATTGAAAATGGTTTTTCTTGCCTCTTTTACAAGAGATAATTTACCCCATTCTATTTCTCCCTTTCTCATTCTCTCAATATATTCCCCTCTCATCCCTTAATTTTATTTTTTTTAGATATCATCTCTTCATATTAACCCACCCTGTGCCCTCTGTCTATATGTATATAATCCCTCCAACTACCCTAATATTGAGAAAAGTCTCAAGAGCTACAAAAAATTATCATTTCATGTAGGAATGTAAACAGTTCAACTTTAGTAATTCCCTTGTGTTTTCTCTTTCCTGTTTACATTTTCATGCTTCTCTTGATTCTTGTGTTTGAAATTCATATTTTTCACTCAGCTCTGGTCTTTTTATCAAGAATGCTTGAAAGTCATCTTTTTCAATGAATAACCATTTTCCCCCTGAAGTATTACAGTCAGTTTTGTTGGACAGGTTTTAATCCTAGCTCCTTTGACCTCTGGAATATCATATTTCAAGCCCTAAGTTCCCTTAATTTAGAAGCTGCTAGATCATGTTATCCTGATTGTGTTTTCACAGTACTCAAAGTCTTTATTTCTAGCTGTTTGCAGTATTTTCTCCTTGACCTGGGAGCTCTGGAATTTGACTACAATACTCCTAGGAGTTTTCCTCTGGGGATCTCTTTCAGGAGGTGATCGGTGGATTCTTTCAATATCTATTTTGCCCTCTGGTTCTAGAATAACAGGGCAATTTTCCTTGATAATTACTTGAAAAATGATATCTAGCCTTTTCTTTTGATCATGGCTTTGAGGTAGTCCAATAATCTTTATATTATCTCTCCTGGATCTGTTTTCCAGGTCAGTTGTTTTTGTTTTTCCAATGAGATATTTCACATTTTCTGCTATTTTTTTCATTCCTTTGCTTTTTTAAAAAATAATTTCTTGATTTTTCATAAAGTCATTAGCTTCCATTTTCTCCATTCTAATCTTTAAGGAATTGTTTTCTTCAGTGAGATTTTACTCCTTTTCCACCTTTCCAATTCTGCTTTTTAATGCATTCTTCTCATTTGATTTTTGGATCTCTTTTGCCTTTCAGGTTGGTCTATTTTTTAATTTGTTATTTTCTTCAGCATTTTAGGGTTTGTATTTTTTTTGCTTTAGCAAGCAGCTAACTAAGTTTTCATGATTTTCTTGCTTCACTCTCATTTTTCTTCTCAATTTTTGCTCTACTTCTCTTCCTTGATTTTCAAAATCTTTTTGAGCTCTTCCATGGCCTAAGATGAATTCATATTTTTCTTGGATGCTTTTGATGAAGAGACTTTGACTTTGTTGTCTTCTCTTTGTATATTTTGGTCTTCCTTGTTACCAAAGTAAGATTCTATAGTCTGACTCTTTTTTCTGGTAGTTGCTCATTTTCCCAGCCATTTACTTGACTTTTGAGCTCTTTGTCAAAGTAGTTCTATGCTTCAGTAGGGGTGGAAGGGTGCATTGTCAGCCACTCAGTCCCTCTACAATCTGTGGGCCTAGAGCTCCAGAAGCAGCCACTGCTGCTGCCCCTGCTGCTCCTGTCACTACAGCAGGCTACTCAACCCACACACCTCCCTAGGGCTGGGATTGGACCACTCTACTCTTTCACACAGGTCCAATAGTTTTTTTCCACTCACCTTCCAATTTGTCTGCAAACTGCCACAGGTACGAGAGATTCAGTCCTGGTGAGACCTACTCAGGTCCTTTCTAGGCAGGTGAGGCCTATACTAGACTGAGCTCTGCTCCCAGTGGGGTGGAATAGATGCTTCCCATTACCCTTCCAGGCTGTCTTTGGCTGGAGATTTGCTTCACTCCAGTATTCTGTGGGTCTGCCATTTGAGAATTTGTTAAGAGTCTTTTTCTTTACAGGTATTTGACTGGGTTTGGGGGAGAGTTCTAGAAAGTCCCTGCTTTGTCTCTGCCATCTTGGATCTATCCCTCAGTAGATTTTTATTTTGAAAATTAGTTTCATATGAATCTCGATAAGGTGATAGATTTGTTAGGATATGACCATTATCAATTTGATAGTTAGGTTTCTGGATCAGCAAGACCGTTCACTGGACCTAGGAGGAGTTGGTAAGGGAAGAAGGTTGCTGGTGTTTATCCTTTCTTGTCAAAGAGAACCATGACATCATGAAGGTGATGCCACAACTAGCAAGTGAATTGGATTTAAGTTAGGGAGGGCTGTGCAAAGTCATCAGCCTCACTTTCTCCTCTGGACCTATCTGGGCCCAGGGGCAAGGCCCAGATCAGAGTGGCTGGAGATAGCCTTGGTTACAGTACTAGATCTTGACCTTTTTAAAAAAAGCCAAGGTTTTTTTTTGTTTGTTTTTCCCCCCAGGCTGTGGCTCCACTCTATCCCAACCCCTACAATATTAGTTGCATTGTATTGTTCTTTTGTTTTATTTCAATGACTTTATGATGATTTTTTTAAAAAAAATTCCATCAATACAATAAACCTCACTGGTAAAATTAAAAAAGGAAATACTTTGCCTTGTTTAATAAGAGAATATTGCTGATCGTTATTTTTCCTGCTCTTACATTGATAAAAGGATACAAAATGCTTTAGGGCTTTGTAATTCCTTTAAAGGTTATCCATTAGCTTTTTTAAGTATGGAATATTTGAAAAAGTTGAAAGTTTTTACAATCGTTTTTCTCATTGTTTCTTCCTTGTTTCTTTCAAATAGGGGTAAACTGTTACACATTTAATCTGGTCCAAAACCTGAAATGTCATTTTATAAATTATAAATTTCAGCCTCTGTTCCCATTTTCCTATTTCATAAAACCTCACTTTAAATATTATTTTAATATCTACTGGAGATTTTCTATTGTCTATTTCAATCGTATAACAAACATAGCCTATGATAGCTGGATATATTTAAGAACACACAGAATATGCCCAAGGAGTAGTACTTTAAGCTTCTATGACATCTTGGAAGGAGGACTTCACTAAATAACTCAGGTAACCCTTTCTGATCATGATTTAACAGTTTTGTGAGTGACTTAAAGGCATAGATGGCATGCTCACCAAATGACACAATGCTGAGAGGTATTACAGAGTAAAAATCTAAAGGGATCTTGATAGTCAAGAGAAACAAATCAACATAAAAGTTTTAAATCTATATTCAAACAATTGGATTCACAAGTACAAGATGGTAGTAGCATGGCTAGAGAATAGATAACTTGAAAAAAATCTATATATCACTAGAATTTTCTTCAGCATCATTAGTCCTGTTCCCTCCTAGAGAGTTACTCTAGATAACAAATGTTTTAAAGAAAAGGAGAAAAAGAGGAAGGAAGAAAGATTAAGGGAAAGATATTAATGCAATGGAAAGGTTTAAAAACCATACAAAATTGTGAATATCCTTTGCCTAAAAAGAAGTAGAGAGGGGGTTCCTTTTTCTATTTCTGCTTTCAGGGCATACTTGTAATTTTTAATTTTGCAGCATTTACTTTTTTGCTTTGTGGTTCTTTCAACTTACATGGTTGCATGAATTATTTATGTTATTTTCTTTGCTTGGTTTATTTTGAATGGCATGAGGTCATTTAAGTCTCTGTGGTTCTCTGTCTTCATCATAGCCATCAGTTCTTGCAGCACATTAATCTGCAGTTACATTGAATATGAATAACTGTTAACTGATAAAGAATATTCGGTATGATATAAATGACAATACTTCCACAGTCAAAATATAGACTTGGTTCTATAAATCATAGTATCATGAGGGTATTTTACAAGATGGAAAAATAAATAACAAGTGCTTTGGAAGAACAAAAGGTCTAGAGTGACAAGGGAATTAATGAAAAGCCAATAGGGCTCCCAAACACCAAATCATATTACAGAGAAGAAATCAAAACTATTTGATGCTGATTTAAAACAAAATAAAATAAAACAGAAAATTAGATCAATGGAATATAATATAATATGTATGCAACATGATATTTAACTCAATAATCCAGTATTCAGTAAACCCCAAAACATCAACTACTTAGAAAAAGAACACCTTATTTGATAAGAATTCTAGGGAATACTGGAAAGCAATCTGACAGAAATTAGACTTGTATTACTATCTATTACAAAAGTCTACTGTAAATTAAGGGTGCTTACATAATCTAAATATTAAAGATGATACCATAAAAATTATAAAAGAAATAGATCATATAACTTTCATGCTATTGTTATGATATGAATATGAAAACAAACAAGGGATAGAAGCAATAATATGAGACAAATTAATAACTTTGAATCAAACTGAAAATCTCTTGCACAAATAAAATGAACAATTTGAAGAGAAATATTTACTGTGGAAAATTTCATGATAAATATATATTGTATGAGTTTGATAGCTAAGATACATAATCAAGTAACAGAAATATAAGATAAAAATTATTTGCAAATAGAGAAGTATTAAAAAGATATGTACAAATAGTTCTCTAAAAATAATTGGAAATGATTTTTAACCATACAAAAGAATGCTCTATATTAACATTAATAAGAGAAATTTGAATCAAATCAACGATGATATTGCAGCTAACACAAAGCAAACTGGCAATGATGACAAAAGGCTGAAATAGCAAATATTAGAAGAGTTATGGAAAGACGGATAGGCTAATAGATGGTAAAACTACTAATTGAAAAAGTCATTTTGGAAAACCATTTAGAATTGTCCATTTGGACAAAGTGAATAATATATCCACAACCATTGACCTGATACCATTGTTAGACAAGAAGGCTTATAAAACAATCAAAGCTCAAAATCAAAATGTTTATAGCAGCACTTTGTGGTAGTAAAGAGTGATGACAAAAATAGATGCTAATAGATTGAAGAATTGCTTAACCAAACGTGATTTATGAATGTAACAAATCATTTCTGTCCTCTAAGAAATACAAAAAACATCATAAGGAATATAGAGAAACCTGAAATTATTTACACAAACTGATCCAAAGTAAAATAATAAGATCCAGGTAAAGAATCAAAATAACTCACAAGATGTAAATATCTCTTTTCATGATAAAAACTACTTCCAAAAGAGATATAAATAGGAATGCAGCTGGGTGGTGCAGTGGATAGAGCACCAGTGCAGGAGTCAGTGAGTTCAAATCTCACCTCAGACACTTGACACTCGCTAGGTGTGCGACCTTGGGCAAGTCACTTAACCCCAATTGCCTCATCCTAGGTCATGTCTAGTCATCCTGATGAATATCTGGTTATTGGATGCAGATGGCTCTGGAGGAGAAGTGAAGCTGGTGACCTGCACAGCCTTCCCTCACCCAAAACAAAGTCAAGTGCAAGTCATATTATTATTTCTTTGATGGCGTGGTCTTCTTCAGCAACAAAGGATGAACACACGAGACTCCATAGCTATTTCTCTGGATGTGGATAGCTTTTTCCATCATGGAAATAATAATATAGCTGAGAGGAGCTAAGTCTATCATAGTGGACAGTTCCACAATGGTATTGTTACTGTTCACAGTGCTCTTCTGATTCTGCTTACTTCACTCAGCATACGATCGTATAAGTCTGTCCAGGTTTTTCTGAAGTCCTCCTGTTCATCACTTCTTATGGGATAATAGAAATTCATTGCATTCATATACCACAACTTGTTCAAGTGATGGGCATCCCGTGAATTTCAAATTATTGCCACTACAGAAAGAGCTACTATAAATATTTTTCGTACATATGGGTGCTTTCCCCTTTCTTATAATCTCTTTGGGATACATACTTAGTAATGGCATTTCTGGATCAAAAGGTATGCACAGTGTTGTAGCCCTTTGGGCACAGTTCCAAATTGCTCTCCAAAATCATTGTATCAGTTCACAATTCTACCAGAAATGCATTAGTGTTCCAATTTTCTCACATCTCCTCCAACATAGATCATTTTTCTTTTCTGTCAAACTAGATAATCTGACAGTTATGAGAGGGAATCTCAGAGTTGTTTTAATTTGCATTTCTCTAATCAATAGTGATTTAGATCATTTTTTTCATATGACTATTGATAGATTTAATTTCTTCATCTGAAAACTACCTGTTCATATCCTTTGACCATTTATTAATTGGGTAATGACTAGTATTCTTGGAAATTTGACTCACTTCTCTATACAACAAATTATTTTTCTCACAAAAATCTTTAAAATATGTATTGCAAGTAGTGCCAGTATTAATTCCATATTACAGATGAGAAAATTGAGAATCAGAAATGTTAAGTACCTTGTTCTTGTTTATATACTTAGTAAGTATTGGAATCAGAGATTTGAAACCATTTCTTCTGGCTCCAGGTCTACAACTTATTCCAATAAATAATGCTGCCTTGTTTGTATCAGATAATCAATATTTTTCAATGTTTCCTGCAATTGCATTCAATCTTTCTAGTCTTTTTTCTTTAAGCTCACTTTACAATTACTTAGAACTGGTCCCATATATTTTTTATTTCTTTTATTTAAATTCAAATAAACTATAGGAACTGTGTAAAGGAAGAAAATACCACTTCCATTTTCATTGAAAGCACAAAATAATGTATTCATTTGAACAGCTGGGTAACTTTCATGCTTCATGCAAATCAGTTCAAAAGTAACAAAACTTGAGAAAATGTGGAGGGAAAAAACCATTTCAAATACAGATCTAATGCAAATTTCCCACTCTTCCAAAAAATGTGTGTGCACTCTTATTTTTAGAAAAATTCATTACAAAGTCTTTAAAAGGAAATAGATTATTTTTCATTGTGTAACTGAAGGAGTTCCAATGATGACATATAAATACATTCAGCTGGAAAGAGAGTATAAACAATGTGAGCAGGATCATTTTAGAATTTGTGCAATAAAAGAAAAAGCACAAAAGCAGCAATAGCCTTTCCTCCTTTCTCCACAAAAGATAAAGTATTGAGTGACACACATCATTCTTTAACCTTACAGAAATTTAAAAAGGTAATTTTTTTCCCTCAGTGTTAATTTCTGTCCCTCCTTTTACCAAACACAACCAACCCTTTGTGATAGGCATTTCTCTTGCCATTTCCTGTAAACTTTTTGACCATCACAGTAACTCTTATGGAGTGCTGTTGCTGTTGTTGTTTTACTCTCACCTTTCCTTCCTCTTTCCCCATGGATAATCTTTCCCTCTCCCTCCAGAAAATAGTATTAAGAACCAACGGACTAATAGCTAAGAGCCAAAACTTTTGATAGCAATGTGACTTTTATAAATTTATTTGATCACTCACATTCCAAGCTTTACTACCCTCATTGCACTGACATAATGGATGGACTGCTAGGTTTTGAGTCAGAAACAGCTAATTTAAAACAGCTCCTACAAGGTTAGGGATTTAGGTTGTAGAGTGACATATCATTTTTTTTGCATGATCAATGATGGAATTTGCATTACTTGATGATGCACATTTGTTACAGGTGTGTTTTCTTCTCCCTCACTCCTTCCCTCCTGACAGAAAGGGAGAAAGAAAAAATATAGTGTCTTCAGTCATTGAAAAAAAATAACTTAAACTCACCTTTGAAACATATGAGCTTCATGACTCTAGAAAAATCACATATAACCTTTTGAAGCCTTAGTTTCAATTATGCCATCAAAACATGTTGGCCTTCTTAAAGTTTCAAAAAATGAGATCCAGAGTAATAGTTATTTGGCTACTGAAGCAAAATTAATCATTTTCAGGTAGTATTAACTCAAAAAATATTCGTAGTGATACTACACAAATTAAAATAACTTGATTTGACAAGTGATTCAATGAAAAAAAATTACCTCAGTAGTGTTGGGTGTAAGCAGAGGGAGGAGTTCTAAATTATGTATTCAGGATGGACATGCAATCTATATTTTGGCTTTTTCACTCTATTGTTGCTTTTTAAACTTATCTAAACAAAATGAAGCAGCATTTCTTTTGACAAATGTTTAAGAGGGGCACCTTCAAAACATTTATTTTTGCTTGAAAGCTCATAAAATCCAGTTCCCAAGAAAATGTTCAACTTCTCTGACTGCATTTCACCTTGACTATTACCACATTTAGATAATACACAAAGAAAATTTCCTGATTCAAAGAATTAAAAAAAAATCACCATGGTATTTTTGGCAAGGGCTTAATCAGAGTCACTGCATGATGCTGAAGATCCATGCTGAGGATAATTTTTTTCAGCTTTTTACAAAGGTGTAACTCCAGTAATGTTCAGAAAAAGAAGCCAGGAGAAATCCACCTGGAGTACCTATATCAAATTGTAATTTTATTGTGAAATGGAATCATTGTTTCATCTAATAAAAGAAAAGAATGATTTTATCTTTTGTACTTTAGACAGGTGAGGATCATTGCAGTGACTCTACCCCTCCTTTCCTCAAAAGAAAGAAATCCACAGCTATTCCTCACTCTACAGGACAGAGCTCAATAGGGAATCTAGGTTATTGCCTTGACAACACCATGTCCTGGAATTTGTGGTTTTTGAATACTCACACAGAATCCAACTTCAGATATTGAAATTTGTGATAAAACCTAGAGCTATCATGAAACTGGAGAAGCACAAAACAGAGTAAATAAAATCTGATTTGCATATATTGTTGCTTACACTAAGAAAAAAGCTCTTTCAGTCAGATATTAAATTTGGAAATTTAATTTTAAACTTGAACTACTTGATGTTCTTCCATGACAATCACAGGAGAATGGAGACATCTTTTGTTAGTAATATAAGACCTGTAAATGTCCTTTGAGAGCTCTCCTTTTTGGAAAAGGTTGAATCTAAGGTACATGATTACTACTGGAGTACTAATATTAGGGAATTGGAAGTAAAGTGCTAGTGCACTTTACATGTTAAAAAGAAGCATCAAAGGAAAGATTATGAGGTAAACCAAGGGTCAACATATGTCATTGTAAGACTGGTCATATTTTACATTTCAAGTTCTCCAACCACTAAGTGCATTTATTTAAAAAAAAAAGTGTAGTGATTTTATACTTGTGCTATAAAAACTCACTTCATCAATGCAAATCAACAGGTCTCTCTGCATCTTACTGTTTTGGGGTATTGCATAAGATATTTCTTAGCTATTAAAGTTATTTGTCTATGGTCTAACAGTCAGTATTTATCAGAACCAGGACACTAATCCAGGTGTTATGGACCCCAATGGTAGTCTTCTGACCAATATGACATATTGTCTATTAAATGTTGGATAATAAAATCTAACTTATAATACTCCATGTACTAACATTAATACATATATTATATACAACACACATATAAAATTTCAAGTAGATTTGTTCAAAAAAACAAATAAACAATCATATGGATATAGGAATCAGATTACCAATCACCTTGGTGTTCAGTGTTGATATTTTATATACAATATGCATACTTTTAGATTATATATTCAAATCTGTCCCAGATAAACACTCAAGCAAGAATGAGAGCTTGAGAGCTGTGTTGCCAACAGGTAATAGACATATATGAGGAGGATAAATAGTCTCCCAACCCAAAGTGTGGTCTATTTGTATAGACTATTCATATTAGTATAGAGCACATTTCATGGAGTGAATACATGTACCCTGCCCCCTTAAAGTAAGAACATTCTTCAGTAATGAAGTGTTTGTCATTTGACATGTATCAAAAACCTTGAGTTGTCCCTTTTCATCTCATGACATGGGATGGGGAACAGGATGGAGAAGTTGTATGCAAGAGAGAATTATTTATTAAGTCAGGTAGTATGACCCTCTCAGGAAGCTTTAATGAGAGTGAACTCAACTTTTAAGGATCTCTCTGTTTTTGTTTATGGACAACATCAGAACTTCCAGTGTTTTCTTATATGAAGTAGAAGATTGACCACACATCTCATACAATAGAAACATGGTGACTATAAGAACATGACAGTTGAAGAATCTGTTTTGGTTTAGCCTACCCTTTCAAAGCCCTGGGTGCCTCTTCTTTGCATTTCTTTATTGAAAATGGATAATAGAACAATAATCCTGAGATGGACATTTCTAATCTAAGCTCCAGCTTGAAGAGGTTAGCAGCTTCTAAGCTCTGAGATGGCACCAAATGCAGAAGAGTGTCTGACTGTAGCACTTCATGGAGAAAGTGATCACTGTTAGGTAAATGGAGAAGGCAATCACTAATAGGTGAATTAGTAGTGCCAAAATTTGGGCCAAGTTGGCCAGAAAAAAGGGATGTGAAAGGAGGAGGAGGTAAGATGAAGTTGAAATGCCAATTCAATAGTCCCATAAATTATTCAAACATTGATTTTTCAAGTATAAACATCCAAGTAGAAGATAACAATAGTTTTTTATTTTTGCTTTACTGCTTTTCGCTTGTCTTCATTAATGTGCTCTTTTGAGTCTTATTGTGGTATTTCCTTTGTGTTGTGGAAATAATAACTGTCCTATAGCCAAGATACATTGTATATTAAATTATTTTCTAATCACACCTTACCCCTTAATCTTTTTGGAAATCCTTGACATGAACTAAGCCTAAATTTTAAGTGACCTCTGGGGTATGGAACTAAAGAGCTAGAGAATTCAATAATTCCTGATTCCCCTTTCTCTTATGGTTTAGTCTCTGCTATGACTTGATCCTGCTCCATACATGCATAGTCCCAAAACTGACAGGGCCACATTAACTGAGAGGGAAGAATTAGTGCTCCAGCTCTCTTGTGAAATAACAGTTATTTGTATTCATTTTGTGTTAGCATTTAGAATTTAGTCTGAAATAATTTATACCTCTTTAAATATCTCATAGTACCCTGTCTGTGCATCCTTTAGGTTTTTATCACATCCTTATAGTTGTGTACATATCTTAGGTTCCCTAAGAGACTAAATTTCCTAATTTTCTATAGTCAAAAGAATATAATGTTCATAATTCTCTTCATAATGCTTTATATTCAGTTGAAGCAAACAGGCAGACAACAAGCAATTATCAAAAACTTACTCTAGATTATGCACAGTGATAAGTGTGTGATACAAATACAAGCAAAAAGATAGCCCCTGCCCTCAAATATCTTAAATTCTAATGAAAGAAGACAAACCAAAAAGCAACCTAAAAAGTAGAAAATGGGAGTACTAAGGGGAGAGAAGATACCATATGGAAAAGTGAAATTCCTGGAAAGAACTTATCAGAGGGCAAAAAGGGAGAAAATGAAAGAAGGAAGCTCCAGGATGAGAAGACAGTTGAGTTATGGTGCTGAAATCCACAGTCAGAAGCATAACTGAGAGTAGATTGAAGAACAATCAGGTTATGACTATCCCTAAAATGGAAGCCTCCAGAAGGAATGTAATTATAAGTATAGATAATATCTTTTAGATAAAATCAAAGTATATTACATAGAAATGAATTGAACTAGTAATATCAAAATAGTTTTTATGGGACTAGGTTTCAAGAAATTCTTCAGAACCTTGG
The DNA here is from genome assembly GCA_028658325.1 of Potorous gilbertii. Classification (NCBI taxonomy): domain Eukaryota; kingdom Metazoa; phylum Chordata; class Mammalia; order Diprotodontia; family Potoroidae; genus Potorous; species Potorous gilbertii. Next base: position 21,148 of record JAQQSK010002848.1, on the reverse strand, counting down.
TGATTATTAGAAAAGTATTTACCTAAAAGCTGTTAGATTTTTAAATTAAATGACCAAATTATCAGTGATAATGAGCTTGCATCACAATATCTTGAATCATATTTTTACAAGTTGATGTTGTCATTCATTCTTTTTAAAATGTATTTATTTATTTTTAGTTTTCAAGATTCATTTCCACAAGATTTTGAGTTCCAAGTTTTCTCCCCATCTCTCCCATTCCACCACCCCAAAACAAAATGCATTCTAATTACCCCTTCCTCCAATCTGCCTCCCTTCCCTTATCCCCATCTTCTCTCTTTCTTGTAGAACAAGATAAATTTCTATACCCTATTATCTCTATTTCCCATTTCCCAGTTGCATGCTAAAACAATTTTCCACATTCATTCTTTAAACTTTGCGTTTCAACTTCTCTCCATTCCTCCCTCCCCATCCATCCCCACTGAGAAGGCAAGCAATTCATCGTAAGTTACATACGTGTCATTTTGCTAAAGTCTCCTACAATAGTCATGCTGTGAAAGACTAACTATATTTCCCTTCATCCTATCCTGCTCCCTATCTATTCTGTTCTCTCTTTAGATCTTGTCCCTCCCCTAAAGTGTTTACTTCTGATTTCTCCCTCCTCTCATTTGGCCTCCTTTCTATCATCCCCCCACATCACTTATACCCTTCTCCCCTACTTTCCTGCAGTATAAGATAGACTTTCATACCAAAATGGAAGTAGAAGGGGGAGAGAAGATACCACATGGAGAAGTGAAGTCCATGTAGAAGTGCCCAATGTGATTAGAGTAAGCTTCACTTTTTCCTTCTCACTTCCCCCCTTTTCCCCTCCATTGAAAAAGTTTTTTCTTGCCTTTTTCTGAGAGATAATTTACCTCATTCCATTTCTCCCTTTCTCCTCCCAATATATTCCTCTCATCCCTAAATTTTATTTTTTTAGATATCATCCCTTCCTAATAAACTCACTCTGTGCCCTCTGCATATGTGTGTGTGTCTGTGTGTAAATCCTTCATCTACCCAAATACTGATAAAAGTTTCAAGAGTTAAAAATATTATCTTTCTATATGGGAATGTAAGCAGTTAAAATTTAGTAAGTCCCTTTGATTTCTCCTTCCTGTTTACGTTTCTATGCATCTCTTGATTCTTGTGTTTGAAGGTCAAATTTTCTACTCAGCTCTGGTCTATTCATCAAGAACAATTGAAAGTCCTCGACTTCATTAAATGACATCTTTCCCCTGAACTATTTGTACTTCAGTTTTGTACTCAGTTTTGCTGGGTAGATGATTCTTGGTTTTAATCCTAGTTTCTTTGATTTCTGGAATATCATATCCCATACCCACTGATCCTTCAATGTAGAAGCTGCTAGATCTTGTGTTATCCTTATTGTATTTCCACAATACTCAAATTGTTTCTTTCTGGCTGCTTGCAATATTTTCTCTTTGACCCAGGAACTCTGAAATTTGGCTACAATATTCCTAGGAGTTTTTCTTTTCAAATCTCTTTCAGGAGGTGATTGGTGAACTCTTTCAATATTTATTTTACCCTCTAGTTCTAGAATATCTGAGCAGTTTTCCTTCATAATTTCATAAAAGATAATGTCTAGACTCCTTTTTTGATCACGGCTTTCAGGTAGTCCCATAATGTTTAAATTGTCTCTCCTGGATCTATTTTCCAGATCTGTTGTTTTTCCAATGATATACTTTACATTTTCTTCTATTTTTTCATTCTTTTGGTTTATTTTGTAATTTCTTGATTTCTCATAAAGTCATTAGCTTCCATCTGCTTCATTATAATTTTTGAAAAACTATTTTCTTCAGTGAGCTTTTGAACCTCCTTTTCCATTTGGCTAATTCTGCTTTTGAAAGCATTATTCTCCTCATTGGCTTTTTGAACCTCTTTTGCCAATTGAGTTAGCCTATTTTTCGAGGTGTTATTTTCTTCAGCATTTTTTTGGATCTTCTTTAGCAAGATGTTGACCTGCTTTTCATGACTTTCTTGCATCACTCTCATTTCCCTTCCTAATTTTTCCTCCACCTCTCTTGCTAATTTTCAAAATTCTTTTTGAGCTCTTCCATGGCCTGAGACCATCGTATATATTTTTTGGAAGTTTTGGATGTAGAAACCTTGACTTTTATGTGTTCCTGTGTGGTAAGCTTTGTTCTTCCACATCCAAAAGGATGGAAGAAAATACTTGTTCACCAAGAAAGCAACCTTCTACATTCTTAACATATTTCCCTTTTGGGAGAATTTTCCCAACCAGTTACTTGACTTTTGAGTCCTTTGTCAAGAGGAGGGTATATTCTGTGGACCTGAAAGTTCTCAGTTCCTCCAAGGTGGCACAATCAAGGGAGAGGAGTTTACTTCTCTCCTGGTTTGTGCTCTGGTCTTGGATCAACCACACTCTTTTCTACCCAGGATCTGTAGGTAGAATTTCCTCTTTAAATCCTCCACCAACTCCACCAGCCAGTGCTCGTCCTCACCCAAGGACTACCACTCAGGGCTAAGATACAGATTAGCAGCTCAATTCCCCCAGGGTCTTTAGGCAGAAGGCTCCAAAAATGAAAGTTTCTGCCACCTGGGGCCAGGTTTAGGGGAGGACCCTGCTCCCTTCTCATCCAGGTGAAAGAGCTTTTTCACTGACTGTTGAAACTGTCTTTGGCATTTATGGGTTGAGGAATCTGGGAACCACAGCTGCTGTTGGTGGTACCCTGAGGCCTACTCTGGTCCTGTATGTGCAGGCTGCACTGCTCTCTGTTCCGAGTCTGGTGTGATAGAGCTTTCCTGTCAGTCTTCCAGGCTGCCTTGGGCTAGAAATCTCTTTCACTCTGTCATTTTGTGGCTTCTACTGCTATAGATTTTGTTTAGAGTCAGTTTTTACAGGTATTTTATGGGCTGTGGAGGGAGAACTTCTATAGGTCCATCCTTCTACTCTGCCATCTTGGCTCCTCCCCTTAAATCACTTCTTTACAAAATCTGAAAATATGTTTTATCTACCTGTAAAACTGCCGGAAATGCCTTAAATACAAAAGAATAATATGCTAGCAACTTATAAGAATTTCTATCTAAACTCTATAGAAGATAATGAAAATAAAATAATTATTTTAACAGTAGTATATTTTTAGCCTTTCACAATATTCTAAGTTCTGTTGGCCTTATTAGATAAGATATGTGTAGGATGTGTCGATTCATCCTTCATTTCCAAAGAAGACCATGCCATCAGACAAGTGATGACACGACTTGCACTTGACTTTGTTTTGAGTGAGGGAGGGCTGTGCAGATAACCAGCCTCACTTCTCCTGCAGAGCTATCTGAATCTAGTGACCAGATATTCACCAGGATGACTGGAGATGACTCAGGATGAGGCAATTGGGGTTGTGACTTGCACAAGGTCTTGCAGCTAGTGAGTGTCAAGTGTCTGAGATGAGATTTGAACTCAGGTCCTCCTGACTCCTGCACTAATTCTCTATTCACTGTACCACCTAGCTGCCCCTATTAGATAAGAACATGGGTACAGAGTTATTCATGTTTTGTTGATTCTATCTTCCCTTCCTCCCTCCCTTTCTTCCTTCCTATTTCCTTCCTTTCATCCATCCTTCTTCCTTTCCTTCCTCTTCTTCATTCTTTCTTTTTTTCTGTAGATTTAGTGTTATTCTTTATAGGATCATAGATTTTAGAGGAGGGAGGGACATCTGAAGCTAGCATGCAGTTCCCTCATTCCACAAATGAAGAAACTCAGGAAACTAAGTACAAGATAATTGAGTGACTTGCCCAGTGTCATATAACTTGAGGAATTCCTAACTCCAAACCCAATGCCCTATCCACTATGCCATATTATCTCTTATGTAAAATACATTCCATATAATTTTTCTCATTTTACTTTTATTTCAGCATACATTGTAAATTATTAAAAAGTCAGGTTTAAAGGAAGTTGCCAAAAGTGGCTTAAATATTTGGTCCCAATAGTGAGCATATGCATTTGGAGAATTAAAGAAGTTGACATTGCTGTCAAGCAAGTAGATGAACACAGTCAATGATGAAGTAACTATGTGGTATTTGTGCTTTGAATCAGGGAAGAATGAGTAATAATGCCCATGAGTATTAACAGGGCACTCACTGACTCATAAAAGTTCAATAAGCAGAAGTAAGTCATTCATTAAGGCATTCTAACACCTTCTGAAGGGACACTTGTGGAGAAACGGCTCCCATCCATCCTAGATGGTTTTATTGTTGGCTCCAATACACAACATCAGCAATAATGAAGGTGAGTCATATCTCATTATTTCTAATAAGTGAGCATGGCCTGAACAAAACTATGAACAGAGGAACTTATTAAACAAACCCCTAGCTCTCCCCCATATTAGAAGACTTTAATCACATCTAATATCACATATATTATTAAGAAGATATCTGAAGATATGGTCTCAGTTATATACCCATGGTATTTACCTCAGGGAACTCCTCCACCTTTTCAAATGCGTTTGTTCAAAGCCTCTGACAAGGACTGAACTGCTTTTATTTCCTTTATTTCCTTTAAAAAACAAAACTTATATGTCCACTCTATTAATTGCTTGTATACAAGTCAAAACTCTTATTGGCATCCTCTCATACTTGTCAATTGCTGTGACCTTAAGGAAATCACTTGACCTCTCTGTTTCTCAGTTGCTTTATGCATAAAGTTATGTAACTGGACTAGATGACCTCTATGATTCCTTCTGACTCTAAATCTGTGATATTATGAGCATATTAACAATGCCTTCATTATATCCTTGAGAAATAACTTCTTTTATGAAAGACTGAATCAACTAGTGTTTAAAATTGGAATTCTAAATGATAAAACAATTCACAGTGAGTATCATGCCCACAAAGTGGGTCTGGTTCGATTCTATTTTTATAAAATCTTTTTATATACAAAGATTATATTATTAAATTGCCCCAGAAAAGGATTGTTTTGTTTTTCTCTGAAGTCATATGTATGCATGAGAAGACTGTAGTAGGAGGCTGCCTTTTTTTCCTTACAAGAAATACAATTAAAGTTCAGAGTTAATTTTTCTAAGCTATTAAATTAGTCAGGCAAGGAGTTCTGAAAAGGGAACACTTTTGCTCATTTTGTGCTGGTTTCAGGTTCACTATACACTGACAAACCTAAAGCTTCATAAGAATGTGATCTTGGCTACATATTCATAGTACATGTCTGTGACATCAGCCACATTCTTTATTCAAGGAATTATTGTACACTAGATAACTGTCCCTCCTGCTAGGCATGGGCTACAGTGCACCTCATGATTACGGATCCACTAGCTAAATTCAGTCTGTTAATGATGTCTTGTTGCCTGAGGCTGACCAATTGTAAGTATGTTTGTCAAAGTAGGATTATTGCTTAGGGTAAAGTGCGGGGATACAGAAGCTTGAAAGGTTCCTGCCTTCAAGTAGTTTATGTTTCTGTTGAAGAAATTAGACATGAACATACAGCAGACAATGAAGAACACTAATATTGTAGAGAATAGATAAGTTTTATAGAGGTTCATGTGAAAGAGAGATAAATCTAGACCGGGTGAATAGATGAGTCAATTCCAGTTGGTGCAACCAGATAAATTCAGCCTGGAGGAAGTCACAAGTGAGTTGATTCTTGCAGAATGGGGAAGGGGGGAATTCTTCAATTAATATTACCATTTGCTAAACAAGCCTAGGTTTAGTGTTTTGGGGAGGTATATAGCTGATACATTTAATTATTTTATAGGGATTTAATATTTCTACTTCTGTTCCCCTTTTCTTTTAAAGAAGAAAGAAAAGCCCTCAGAATAATAATGCAGTCAATCAAAACAAATTTTTACGATGATTATGTCCAAAAATAGATGTCTCATTCTTCTTTTAAATTCCATCAATCCACTTTTAGCAGGTAGGTGGTCTGGTTTAACATTAGAGGGAAAAGATCTCAAAAGGCCGAAGATGATGTGTATGCAATTTAAGGGTTTCTTTATTTTGCTTTGTTTTTTAAGACTGGGGTTGCCTATCTTGTCAATACTGGAAGTTCAATGAACACATATAACCCAAACCTGCTGATTAGTACAGAAATTTTAACTGGGTCCATTTCTAACATAGACAGGTTAGCTTTTTTCTTAGGCAGTCTATTGAAACCCTGCTCCTATGGGCTCGCCGTAGAGGTGCCATATTTATTATGGGTAATTGATTAATTTTAGTTACTACAACTCAAAACTCTGAGTTCAAATGGTTCACTAGCCTCAAGTTCCCAAACAGCAGGGACAAAAGTCATATACCATATACGTAGAAATTTAGACACTTCATGCATGGATCAGGTAATATGATGGTAAACACAGAGGAAAGACACAGAATTATATATTTAAGTGTCAATGAAAACACAGGTACAACTAGACCAGAGGGGGAATGGGAAAAGTTGTAGGGCTTGAATAGGTAAAATGTAGTTAGCTTAAGCAGGCCCTTTAAAGTCACATAGTTTAGAACTTGAGGTCCTAAAATTTGTTTGTTTGTTCAAAATACAGATAATTGTTTTTCAGTGTCACTAGTTTTAGGTGGTTTTTTTTAATAATCCTATTTGAATTTTAAAATTTTAATAACTTATGCCTTTCCTGTCTTTCCAACCCTTATAAACCTCATTCTCCTCCATGTGCTCTATGATGTTATGGCACTAATATATTTCATGTTCCTTGAACAAGGCACTCCATCTCCCAGTTCTATTTATTTTCATTCACTGTCCCCCAAAATCTAAAATTTTCTCTCTACTCATCTCTAACTCTTTAGTTTTCCATTCATACTAATATTAATTAATACTATAATTCACTAGAATTTACCTCTGTATAATCTCTAATTTATACTGTTTATGTTTGTACACAGCAATTTGCAAGTCTTTCCCCCCTACCACACAGCAACAGATTGCGAATTCCTTGAGTGCAATGAGTAGTTTGCTTTTTTTAAAAAAAACTTATCTTTTGACTCTTGTCTGCTTGTTGTTTGTGGAATTAATCTGACTGAATCCTATGTATATTTTTACGCATTTTAAAGTGAAATTCTGGGAAGGTATCACAGACTTTACCAGACTGGCAAAAGAGTCTATTATACCAAAATGACTGAAAATTTCAAGTTTAGATGATTGCCATTAATAAAAAAAAAGAGAATCATAGAAAAATTACGAGGAAGATAGTGGGTCAATAACATTTGTGTTTAAAGAAAATTATTTGGGTTACTAAAGTGATTCAAAGTAGGATGAAAGTAGAGACATGGAATCCTGAATTAACTCTGTATGAATAAATGAGAGATTACAATTGGATTATCTCATTGGGAAGAAATCAGCGAAACATTTCAAAGTAAGAATCAATAGGACTTGATGACTAAAAATAGAGGACAGAGAGTCATGAGTCAAAAGTCATTGTTAGGCATAGCATTAGGATAATTTTAGGTTGGTTGACATTATTGTTTGAGTTTCTTTTCACATATTCTGCATATACACATATATGTGATGAGAATGTGAGCTCTTTGATTTCAGGGATTGTTCAATTTTTGTTTTCTATTCTGTGCCAGGCACTTTATGAATATTAAGCGTCACAACAACCTGAGAAGTATTAGTATTATCCTAATTTTACAGATGAGGAAATTGATATGAATAGATTAAGTGACTTGCCCAGGGTCACACAGAAAGCAAATGTCTGAGTCTGATTTTGTACTCAAGTCTTCTTAACTTCAGGCCTAACTCTATTTATTGTGCCACTTTGCACCTTGTACCATGCCTGGCATATATTAGCTGTTTATTATTTTACTATAATATTATACATACTAATAATTATTTATAATTTATTTGTGAATAAATCTTCATATCCTAGTTTTCTATTTGAATATATTGTAATGTCATTGAAAACTATTTACTACAGCATGAAGCTGGTATAAAAGTCGGGTCCACTTAGATGCCAACCAGGTAAGCATAATTTAAAAAATAACAACATTAAGTTCACCCTTAAATCTGTCCAGATACAAATTTCATTGAAATGACATGGCAAAGTGTTCTCTCCCACAATGACTGTAGAAAGTTGGCTCATTTACTGTACTGATCTTACTTTATAAGTGGGGAAATTCAAAATAAGTAGTCTGCCAAATAGTCTGAATTTCTGACATTTCCAGCAAAGCATTCCTATATTTAAATCTAAAACCACAGGTTACTGCCAAAATATTTGCTTTTACCATTTTCCTTGTCAACTGGGTCTTCAGGGATCACTACTGATTTTCCTCTGAGTTTGCATAGTTGGCTAACTGTTTGAATAGAAAGAAAGGGGAATTCCAGAATACTCGTGAGAAGAATTATCTTCATGAAAGAAATTTAAAACTTTTTCTCTCCTTACTCCTTTTTTCTCTTCCTTTCTTGTCTTCTCCTTTTCTCTCCTCTTCCTTCCTTAAAAAGCTCTCTAGTATCTTCATGCAACTTGTTCTCATACACATTTATTAGATCTCTAGAGGGAGATTGTTACCTACACTTCTAAGAATAAACCTATGGATCTTTCTTCCTAACACTATAGATCCTAAACTCCCATTGAAGTACTATCCATTAAAAAATAATCACTAGACTCAGAGTCATCTCACTAGGGACTGAAAGGAATTTCAAAAAACTGTCCAGTCAAATAATTTCATCTTGTAGCTAGGAAATTGAGGACCAGAAATATTAAATGACTTGCCCAGTGTTACACAGTTAGTAGTGTGTGTCTGAGATAACATTCAAACTCAGTTCTTCCTAACTTACAGTTCATTATAGCACAGTTGCCTTCCTATTTAATCAGCAAAGGCATTTACCCAACTGGCATAGCAAAAGCAATAGTTAGAAATCATTCCTCTCATAAATCTTGAGCACACCCTCCCACAAATATACATGGCTTCCATGGGAAGAATAGTTTCAAAATTCAAAAACAATAGTATGAAGGCATATGTACAGGATGTGTATTTTAGAATGGAATTCACAATTCCTGGTCCTTCAATATCTGGGTTTTTTTCCCTCTCCATGGACTTCTCACACAATCCCTTACAAAAATAGACTATATTGTAACATCTGAAGCTTTAAAAAATACTCTCAGGAATGGGGCAAAAGCTGAGAACAACCCCGATTTCAGAAATATAACCTGGAATATATCTGAATAGCTGTAATATCACAGAATCACAGGCAAAAAATAACCTCGCTCCATCAGGATAAGTACCAAAGACAGACATACTTCATGACAAGTCCTGGAGAAGAGACAAATACACTGCCATGTGAAAATATACACACACCATTGCTTATGTAAGTGAAACTCTCAAAATAGATCCAGACAACATGGCCATATACTTTCCAAGCCTCAGAAGCTTATCTGGCTCTCAGTCTCTGGCTTCTAAATTCCAGATCTTCTCATGGCAGACTTATAACTAGACTAATAATTCTGACAGGAGCTGCCACTCATCTTCCTTAACTATACTAGACCAACAATGTCCCTTATCTGCCTCAGTGGTTATGGCAGCGTAATTATGAGCTATGCAGTCCAGTCAGCTCTGCTGTTTTCCTAGGCTCATTGTGTTCACACGTATCCCTTACTTATTTTGTAACTCACTAAATCAAACATGGTTCATTCTGAGCACAGTGCTACCTGAAAAAGAAAACCTGCTTCCCTGATACAAGGTGATTTTTTTTTAACATGGGAATCTCTAGTCAAAAGTCCCTCTGACATGAAAATACATTCTATCTCAGCATGGTTGAATCCAATTTTTACCTGTTGTGAAAGATTTATATGTACACCTATTATGTAATTATGGACACTACTAACGTGGATATGGTAGAAGAGAGACCGGAGGAGGGATTTTTGAAAATAAGTTTCTTTTGCAAAGGAGAGTACTCTAGAAGAGAACAATACAAAAAATGAAAGTGCCTACAAGCCCTCAGTGCACTAAAGCATTCTGGAATGTGATCTGGGAAAAGGGGCTAAATATGAGATGGGGGAATTAAGAAACAATAATTCCTGTATACTTGCATGTATGATAGAAATAACTGAAAAGACCTTTGCAAGTTTATGTATTTTTCTTATTTGTTGTTTAAAATACTTCAAAGTTTCCCTATAGCGAAATTCTTAGTAAATCCAAAGGAAAATGTGTTTTTTCCAAGTAACAGAGAAAGTAAGAATGAATAATACATGTGTCCTTCCCATATACTAAGCTGGAATCTGATCATCATCTGAGATAGTGGTGGTAAGAATTTAGACAGTGGTAGCAACAAGTCAAAGTCCTGTGTTAGTGGCATAAGAAGTGAATCATAGTAGGGAGCCTCAAAATGATAGCTATGTGGTCATAAATGTGACTAAAACTTCTTTAATCACTTCGTACTAATATATAGAAAATAGCAATCTCAGTCCCTAAGAAGTTAGATGGGGGGAGGGAGGTCATCACAACAAATATCTGAGGAAAAATCATATCCCATTTCTTTTGGGTGAAGCCAACTAATATGTAAGTGATTAAAGTATCTCAGGTCAAAATCTAGGCAAAAATATGTTCTTTCACATCAAAATATTGTTGAATTTGTTGTGTGATCCTGATCAAGTCACTTGACTTCTCTGGTCTTCAATTACATGATTTTTAAAATGAGGTTGTTAGATTAGATGACCTTCGAGGTCCTTTCTAACTCCAGTAATATGATCTTATGATTCTAAATGTTCCATATTATTATAGAACAGAGCCCTCCCCAAAAGTGCCCATTAAAGGGGTCATTTAAGTACATCCCAAAACTCTAAAAACTAGTTGTTATTTTATAATTTGTCCTTTCCTTAAAATGCTAAGTATTTTAACCCAAACCTACATAATACAGAAGCTGTGCAATCAGTAACACATTATCTATGAGAGAGACATATTTTTAGTTAGATGAAAAGACAAAATGCATCACTTCTGTCTCTGGACTGTGGAGGTTGGATGTGTCATAGAAATGCTGGCAATGAAGACGTGTCAGACCTAGACGACTCATTTCCCTTTTCAATGGGCAACTGTGACGGCCTTGGTTATTTTAGGTGGTTATTTTCCTCTTGGTACTTTATAAAATAGACATTTGCTCACTCTCTTTAAAATTGTCTCACTTTCCTAAAGGACAAATAATTCTAAAGTTCAGCATGATTTTAAAAGAACAGTTTTTGGAAAGTCAAAGCTCTGTAAAACAATTTTCAACTGCCTGAATCTTTCAATAAAAGAAATTTACTTCTGAAAGTCTTTTGTTATACTTTCCAAAGAGCCATCTTCTGCAGATGTCTGCTGTACTCACTGGGATGCCACACATTTTCAAGACCTGAAGGGAAAGACTACAATGTGGTCACTTGCAAGTAATTAATCAATATTAGTTTCATCTAAATAATTGAAAAATAGAATTGGCCTTACATGTCTTCCCTTTTCAATCATTTCCATTATGAAGCGCCCCTTTAAGATACCAACTTGAATGAAACTGAGATTTTTTACAGACAGTACAGAAAATTCTCCTCTTTGACTTTTTTTATAATTTACGGCAATTCACTGTCCCAGACTTTATCTCGTCGGTAGAAGTTTTTTTTAAGTTTTTTGTTTGCTTATTATTTTAGGCAGAGACTAAGGAATAAAGTCATGTTTCCCTTATCCCAGCTTTGACCAAACTAAAAATTATCAGAAATATTATGAAAAAATATATACATTGACATTTGGGATAAGCCAAACATTTGGATCCCTATAATCTTGTTCATATGGTGACCTGGAAAGAATGCTTAATAAATAATACAACATTAAAGTTGGACTGGAACCTAACTGAATTAACCCTCTTATTCTGTAATGGGCCTGATTCAGGTCAGTTTCCTGGTGATTTGTTTGATATTGGAACAAAATGAAACACTTCTAAGTCACTTAAGAGTTAATAAAAGAAAATTTACTCATCCAATGAGGACACCCAAAGTTAATTTCATTCCCTGAATATTCCACTGAGGTTCACTAACAGAGCATCAAAGTGTACCCAGAGATATTCTTAGAGGTTTTTTTTTTCTTTTTATGTTCTATGTTTTGTACTCAGGAATTCAGGAAACCATTTCAGTAGTCTCAGACTTCAGTCTAATGAGACAAACAAGACTTAAGAATGAGTTTAATATCTACCAAGGCAAAAAATAAAGTATTCTAACTATAATGAGGCAGAAGTAGTAAAATTCTCCCAGAATATATATCCTTCCTTTAGAGAGCCTGATTCAGTTCATGGCTCCTGACAGTATATCACAATATAGTAAGGGGTTTGAATGCATATGCAAAAGCTCCCATTTGTTAAGATGACACATGGAAGATATTTGGAAGCTTTTCCTACAATATGATAGGGAGTGAAGTATATGTGGACACTCTGTATTAGACTACTATATGATTGGGAATAACCTTTTTTCATTGAATGTATAGTCAGAATTGTCAACATCTTTAAAATGGCCTGACTCAGTATCAACATGCTGTTTGCTAGATTTGTATCTGAAGATTAAGTTGATTCCTTCAAATAATAGTCTATGAGATCATAATGAAAGGGGTTAAGATACCTGGGGTCTCTTTCTTCTCCCACCCACACCCTGAAACCATATAGTGCTGAGAAATGGATCAGTGTTTGAGGTCTTTTAGGAAGAAGTGGAGTCATTGATCAGACATGGAAGTATGAATCGTGGGGAGCTCAGAGTCTAGGAAACCAGTCTAGGTGTTGCAGTCAGCTTGTAGCGACACCTTAAGGGAGCTGTAGTACATTAAACTTGTCATGTAGAAACTAAACTAAACTGTGTAGGATGGGATTATGTCAATTAAATTTGGAGAAAATGTTTATATGTTTGTTCTTGCTAATTCTATGAAGTAAATATTCCTTTGATAAAACTAATCCAAGCACAATAATTGTATTAGTCACTGGACGCTCCAAAATATGGTGAACGTAGCTGGAGAGATCATGAACCAAAGGCAAAGAAAAGAGATTTCCCTTACCACAAAGCAAGAGAAATCAGAACGAAACCCCATCATGAGAACCCTGTTGAAGTCAATTTTAATGTCCTTGGCCCTAAGAAAAAGTTCCAGAAGCAACCAGGTTAGAACTAGAACTAGTTACAACTGAAAGACACAAGAAGAACAAAAGAAAGAGGAAGCAAGGAAAGAGGAATTTGTCATGAAAGTGAAATTGGGTTTCCCTATTCATATGTCCTTGGTATTACTATGATACTGTCTCCAACCTCCTGAGTACTGATTAGAGTGAAAATGGAGATGCAAACAGATGAACCAACAGGTTTAAATTTGGAAGGTTGGAAGTAGGGGTAACCCTACAGGTGGATGAATTGTTTCCCCAAACCTTTTTTTTTCTTTCACTTTATCTTTAATTGCTCTTCCTCCTCTTAGATTTTAGCTTTGACCATAGTAAACTGCATTGTTCAATTTCATTTCTTGATTAAAAATATAGTCATACTAATATTAGATACACTTTCATAATGCTTCTCTGTTTCACTACCTGGTAATATTCAGGCTATTTACAAGAGACTGCCTCTAAAATATCCTGAAAGTCAATTTCTTGCATATTCATCATTTTTGGTAATACTTTGCTCCTCAGTAGCTCACATTGGTCATCATCTAAAGACAAGTGAAGCAGAGAATACCAATTCAAAGATACCTACTTGAAAAGTACAGGTGGTACACTCTCTGCAGAATGTCCTTAATTTTCTGCTGGACTTTAATGTAACATATGTCTATTGCTATGAATGTCACATATCATATTCTCTTTTACTAAGAGGGCCACCATGACTTCAGACTCACAAGTCCTTCAATGATAGAACATCTATATAAGTCTTCCTAGGATGATTGGTGTATGGCATATTGGTCAAAATTTAACTTTGTATTGATCAGAATGAAATTAGTGTATTAGTGTTGGTCCATATGGAAAATTTAACTCCATACATACATTTTCAGGGATCACCAATAATTCTAGGTAGTGTATGGGATATCAAAATTTACCATGAGTAAATTCTCCAGGGTACAAATGCAATAATGTCTGTGATCATGATTTTTTTTTTTCGTTTAAGACTCTCCCTCAAGCCTGATATCATTGTTGAGCATGAAGTACATGCTTGGTTTTATGTAAACCAAGCACATAGGTAAGTTCTTATATTTTTCATACTCTTGTCTTAATGACCTGACCTCCAACTGGCTTTGACAAGATGTCTAGATTCCAAAGGTAAAACCTGAAAGCAGAAAAGTAATAAGGAGAATCTGGCTGACCAACCCTTACAAAACTTCAATGATGGGGAATCTATTATCTCATTATACAGTCTATCCCAGTTTTGCAGAGTTCTGTTAGGAAATTTTCCTCAAAATTAATTCAAAGTATGCTCCTCTCCAACTTCCATTCAATGTTCTTAGTTTTGCCTTCTAAAACAAGAAGTTGGCAACCATTTTTATCTAACTGCCATCAAACACCAAAAAAAAAACAACAACAACAACAACAAAAAACTTGGGTGAGTGAGTACTTTTATCCTGTCTGGATCAGTAGTTACTCCCGGCTGTGAAGCCATATCACATTCATTGTTGGTAAAGACTGCAAAAGTGATGCTTTTCAATTAAAAACCTCAGAATAACTTCTTTAAGACAATTTAATACATGTCTTAGTCATTTATCATGGCTTCCCATGGTATTTCAAAAAAAATGTGGCCATCTAGGTACAGCAAAATTTCTAGATAGTTCATGTCTCCAACCACCTTCTTCACTAGTGGCTTTCATGCACCTTAGGACACTTACTCAAATTAGTAGAATCCTACTGGGAAAATTCAGAGTATGATTTCTTTATCTTCCCATAAGGCTCTGCCCAGCAAATTATTAAATGCCTCTTCCCACTCTGTGGGAAGTTAAAATTCATGTTATGGTACTCATGTTCTTTAGTTCTCTTGTTCCAAGTCTACTAGTCTAGACATTTTTTTTATATATATAACCATTTTCTCCTCTGTGGTACCACTCTGAGTAAGAAATATTAATTAAAGTACTATGTAATTATACCCTTGACTAACAATATTTACAGGTGATCTTTGAGATCTTCTGTCTGTGATAGAGCAATTTAAAAAATGGTCTCAAAAGGTAAAAGGATTTGGATAAACCTGAATACATAGAGACATAATCTTTGCTAGATGCAAAAACATTAAGAAAGGCAATTGTGCACTAATTTTAATAGTTATCAAATGCTGGATAACAATTCAAATAAATCAAAGAAATCAGTGGACATATGATTAACAACAACATCAACCAAGAAGAAATAAATAAATGCCAAGTCACATGAAACCTTTTTTCCTTCGTCAGATATTTGTAAGAATAGCCTACGCATATATTAAATACAAGAATAAGGTAAAAGAATAGGCAGGCATTTGCAGAAAGTTGTCTGTACTACCCCACTTCTCTGTATAATGAGCTAAATTATAGATAATATAAGAATTTGCCCTATTTTGTTTCTTTTTTTATTTGAAAAGAAAAGAAAACAAAACAAAACCAATCATTCAACCCCCTCTACCATCTGCCTCTAACCTATCCTTACAAGCTTACCTCACATTACTTCCATTATGGTACCCTATCTTTAATTCAACTGTTATTACTCTGTCCTTTAATCATACTTCCCCAAATCTATGCCTTAGAAATAAAATAAAATAAGCATGATTCTCCATGCATAAAAACCTCAATTTCATCATCTCCTCCTTCTTTTGAGTTCTTACACATTCTCCCAAGATGAAATTAAATGCCAATTATTTTTTAACAGAGGAAAAGGGAGGGCTGCTGATATGAAGAGAAAGACACTGTTTTGCTGGATGAATATTCTGATGCCCCCACTCATTCCTAAAAATTTATTTAGCTAAGAGATAATAGTCCACAAAATGAATACATTACTGTTAATTGAAACTAGCTCCTTATCATTATGCATTGGCAGAATATTGAAATTTGAAGGAAGAAATAAGAGAAAATCAGCTCATTCTTCCATACCTGAAGTTGTTGATATAGAAACTTCAAAAACCCAGGCATCAAGGAAGCCAAAATATATCACTAAATCCATGCATTAAAATCAATTTATTGTATTAATAGAGGACTTCAATTTTTCATTCAGAACAAATTCACATTATGTTGCTGAACAGAGACTTGTGACAAACTTTGTCACCTGTTGCCAAAACCATATCATATTAGACATCATAAACAGATATAGTGATGAAAATTAGTCATGACAGTTGACAGCAAAACAGAAGATGGAATAGTTACATGGGAAAAGTACAGAAAATTTAAAAGCACTGCTGTCTATGGCCATTTAGTTTAGGGTATAAATATTGCATACAACTTATCATTATATCACACCAATATTGAATAATTGATATTGATGGTGACTGATTCAAAACAAAGACAGTTAATGGCTAAGGGAAAGTAGCAACTATTTTAGAAGGAGCTAAAAACATTCTATATAAAATCACTCAAGTATGTAAGTTTTAGTGTTGAAAGGATTTTGTGTTCAGTAAACCAAAATACTCATATATCTATAAAACTTCATTTATATTCATAATTTTATTGTGTATTATTTGGACCATGATCCTAATATCAGTTTGAAGGGATGCATTTTTGAATCCCTTATATACCACTTTAAAAATTGATTGCTTAAATTGTGAGTGTCTCTTTTCTATAGCAGAATTTCCACTCATTTTTGAATGAGTCTAGTGATACTCAGATTGTGAAAAGTGTTTATTATTTTGCAGATAGAAAACAAAGGAGACATTCCCTTTGGGCATCTTAAAGGAACTTCTTCCAAGTATATTTTAGTTGATGTTTACTTAGATATCTTATTTTCCCCACTTTTTAAATCCTTTAAATAAATTTCAGTGATTATTACTGTTTCATTTAGAAGAGAGTCCTGAAGTGGTATTAATTAGTTTAGTATTGGGGGCAGGGACAACATGGTGGAGTGAAGCCAGGAAGTTACATGAGTTATCCTCAGTTCCCCTCAGTCTCAACACAAATCAAGCCTCCATAAGTATTCTAAAGTCAAAAAAGACATAGTAAAACAAATTTCTGCCTTAAGGTAATATAAAAGGACTTCAGGAAATATCTATCTCACTTGGGTAAAAGGGAGGTCAGTCCATTGCAGACTGCATTCATACAAACCAGTGGAAAGCTGCTAGCAAAAGCAGAGCTCAGCAACCAATTTCCCTTGGTCCTGGTTTAGCATATCAGTGGCAAAGCAGGCCATCTCTGAGACCTCCAGCCTTAGCACAGAAGGCAAATTGCCTGACCTGGAAACCAGGCAGCAATAGACATGACTAGGCTGACCCTAGCTCAGTGAGCAAGCTGAAAGTAACAGAAGCTCCAGTGCAAAAAGCCAGTGACCAGACCCCTGGAAACTGGAACAAGAAGCTTTCTTTACTTTACCCCATGTACACTAGGAGCAGATCTCAACTTTAAAAGCCACGAAATATTCTACACACACACACACACACACACACACACACACACTAAGTAAGTAGCAAAAAATAACCTTGACAATAGAAAGCTACTATGGTGACTTCTAGGGAAGATCAAAACACAGACTCAAAAGAGGACAACATTATTGGAATACCTGCATGCAAAACATCAAAGGAGACTATGAATTGGTCTCAAGCCCCAAAATCCTTGTTAGAAGACCTCAAAAAGGATTTTAAAACTTTAGAAGGAAAATTGGGAAAAGAAATGAAAGATAAGGAAGAGAGTCAACAGCTTATAAAAGGAAGGACAAAAATTGAGTAAAGCAATTCCTTAAAAAATGTAGTTTTCTAAATGAAAAAAAAAAATCTGCTAAAGAAAACAATTCCTTAAAAAATAGAATTGACAAATAGAAAAGGAGGTAGAAAATCTAACTGAAGAAAATAATTCCTTAAAAAGAACTGGACAAGAATTGGACTCTATGAGACATCAAGAATCAGTCAAACACAATCAAGAGTATGAAAAAAATAGAATAAAATGTAAAATACCACATTGGGTAAAATAAATAAATAAAACTGATCTGGAAGATAGATCCAGGAAAGAAGATTTAAAAATTATTGGAATTCCTGAAAGTCATGATCAAAAGAAGAGCCTAGAAAACATCTTTTAAGAAATTATTAAGGAAAACTGCCCTGATATCCACAAATCAGAGGGTAAAATAGTCATTGAAAGATTCCAACAATCATCTCCTGAAAGAGATCCCAAAATGAAAACTCCAAGGAATATCTTACCCAAATTTTAGAATCATAAGGTCATGAAGAAAATACTGGAAGCAACCAGAAAAAAACAATTCAAATATTGTGGAGCCATAGGCAGACTTTCACAGGACTTAGCAACTATTATATTAAAGAGAGAGGGTGTGGAACATGGTGTTCTGGAAGACAAAAAGAGTGAGAGTGACAACAAAAAATCAATTATCTAATCAAACTAAGCATGATCTTTCAGGGTAAAAAGAGAGTATTCAATGGATTAGGGAACTTTCAATCATTCCAAATGAAAAGACTAGAGCTGAGTAGAAAATTTGATCTTTAAATACAAGATTTAGGAGAAATACAAAAAAATAAACAGGAAAGAGAAAAGTAGTATTCAATAAGGTTAAACTGGGTTTACATCCCTGCACAGGAAGATGATACTTGAGAACTGTATCTTTACTGGAGTATAGACAGAGAGTAGGAGTATAAGTTGACTTTGATGTGATGACATAAAAAATAATGGGTTAGAAAAAAATTGTACTGGAGAAGAGGATAGGAAAGGCAAAATAGAGTAAATTGCAATACATGGAGAAGCACAAAAGATGAATACAGGAGAGAGAAAGAAAGTGAGAGACATGAACATTGTTTGAACTATACTTTCATCATATTAGGCTAAAAGACAGTGTATATGTTAACACACTCAGTTGGGTATAGAAATTTATCTTACACCATAGGAAAATAGGAGAAGAAAGGGAAAAGGGAGGAGGATGACAGAAGGGAGGGCAGACTGAAGGAAGCAAAAGACTGGTGAGGAGGGCAAGGGTGAAAGGAGAAAGAAAAGTATAAACAAGGGAAGAAATAGAATGGAGAGATAGGGAATGTTTATAATCATAAAAATGAATATGACTGGGATGAGCTCACCCATAAAATGGAAGTGAAAAGCAAAGTGAATTAAAGACCATAATCCTACAATCTGTTGTTAATAAGAACCACATTTAAACAGAGATACACACAGAGTAAAGGTAAAAGCATGGAGGAGAATATATTATGCTTCAGTGGAAGTAAAACAAAACATAGGGGTAGTAATCCTAATCTCAGACAAAGCAAAAACAAAAAATAAATTTAATTAAAAGAAATAAAGAAGGAAATTATACCTTGCTAAAAGTTGCAATAAAAAATAAAATAATATCAATACTAAACATGTATGCACCAAATGGCATAGCATTCAAATTCTTAGAGAAGTTAGATGAGTTACAGGAAAAAATAGACAGCAAAACTATACTAGTGTGACCTCAAACTTTACGTCACAGAAATAGATTTAACCTGAAAATTAAAGGATTTGAGAAGGTGATAGAATTTTCAAAAAGTTAGATATGATAGACCTCTGGAGAAATCTGAATAGAGCTAGAAAGAAACATACTTTTTTTTTCTCAGCAGTACATGGCATCTACACAAAAACTAACCATGCATGAGGGCATAAAAATCTCTCAATTCAGTGGAAAGAGACAGAAATATTAAATGCATTCCTATAAGATCATTATGAAATAAAAATTACATATAGTAAAGGGCCATGGAAAGACTAAAAATCAACTGTAAACTAAATAATCTAATTGTAAAGATTAAATGAGCCAAACAGCAAATCAAAGAACCATTCATTTCATCTAAGAGAATAACAATAATGAGATATCATGCCAAGACTGAGCATGTGCAGCCAAAGTGGCTCTTAGGAGAAATTTTGTATCTTTCAATTTGCACATGAATAAAATAGAGAAGAAGTAGATCAATGAATTGGACTTGCAATTTAAAAAGCTAGAAAAGAAAAAACAAATTAAAAATCTCCAGTTAAATACCAAATTAGGGGAGTCAAGATGGCAGAGTAGAAAGACTCACATATGCTAGCTTCGAACCCACAGCCCATGGATTTCCTCTAAAAAGAATGCCCAACAAATTCTGGAACAGTGGAAGCCATGCAGCAACACAGTGAAGGAGATTTCTGTTACAGAGAGCCCTGAAAAACCAAACCCAAAGGTTTATCACACACCGGATGGGAGCAGAGCCCTGCCTTGCCCTGGCCGCAAAGCACTGAGAGGAGCGAGCAGATCTTGGCAGGCTTCAGGGACGGAATCTCCAGCAGCCGAGAAGGTCCCTCCACCCACAGACACACACGTCAGTGAGAGAGATGTCTGGACAGGCTGAAAGGGGAGCAAAGTGTCTTTGGAACTCAGGCCCCCTTGAGGGGCAGTGGCAGTGGCAGAGGCAGCAGCAGAGGTAGCGGCAGAGGCAGCAGGCAACCAGAGGTTCCCAGAGCAGGCAGGAGCTCAGCAGCAGCTCCATTGCAAAAGGTCTCTGCATAAACCCCCTGAGGGAACTGAGACTGGGAGGCGGCCCTGCCCCAACCTGAGCACCAGACATTAAGCTCCCATTGAATAGCAGCCAGGCCTGCCACCAAAAGCCCTGAGGCTGGGGAGCAGCATTTGAATCTCAGACCACAAGCACTAGCTGGGCAGACCTAGGCAGGGGGCTGAGAGGGGTCTCAGAAGTCATGTAACTGGCTGGGAAAATGCCCAGAAAAGGGAAAAAAAATAAGACAATTGAAAGTTATTTTCTTGGGGAACAAATGATTGTGCCATTCCTCTCTGACGAACAAGACCAATGCTTACCATCAGGTAAAGACATAGGAGTCAAGGGCTCTGTATCCCAAACATCTGAAAGAGATATCATGGCTCAGGCCATGGAAGAGCTCAAAAAGGATTTTGAAAATCAAGTGAGACAGGTAAAGGAAAAACTGGGAAAAGAAATGAGAGAGATGCAAAAAAAGCATGAAAAATGGATCAATACCTTGATAAAGGAGACCCAAAAAAATGCTGAAGAAAATAACACCTTGAAAAATAGGTTAACTCAATTGGCAAAAGAGGTTCAAAAAGCCAATGAGGAGAAGAATGCTTTCA
>JAQQSK010002846.1:0-184666 GCA_028658325.1 Potorous gilbertii | reverse complement strand
CAAATGGGGAGAAAATTTGGAACCCAAAATTTTGTGAAAATGAATGTAAAAAGTTAAATAAATAAATGTATATTGAAATAAAAAAAGAAAAAGAAAAAGCTATCTACAATCCATTGCATCCATTTCTTAACCCTCATTTGCCATTTGACTGAAATTGATCTTTTCAAGGTTACCTGTAATCTGAATTTCTAAATCGGACTATTGTTTTTTCATTCCTCATCTTTCTTGATTTTTCTGTAGCTACTGTTATACTTGTTCTTCTTTCTTCTGGATACATTACCCTCCCTCTGTCTTCATGATACTCTGTTTTCCTGGTTCTCTTCATACTCTTCTGAACTTTCACAATCTCTTTTGCTCTTGGACAACTGTCATACAAGACCTGCCCCCTATAACTAGGGGATGCCCTAAAACAATGCTGTCAAACTCAAAATAGAAATAGGGGCTAGTGAACCTTACCCAAGGATCCACGCTGGTCACATATTGACTTAGAAAAACATATATTAATATTATCTATGCTTTATTATATTCTGTTTATTTTGTTAAGTATTTCCTAAATTATATGTTACTCTGGTTCAGGTCACACTTAGGAGTGTTGTGGCATATGTCTGATGCCTCTATCCTTTCAATGGGGTCCTCTTCTTTTCTTTCTGAACACTCTCCTTTTTGGCAATCTGACCAGCTCCTCTCAGTTCCTTTAATACCAAAACTGATGCCTTGGAAATCCATATATTTCGTACACATCTTTCTTTGATCTATAGTCTTGTATCAGCAATTGCCTCTAGGACATCTCTACATGAATGTCTCTTGGGCTTCTCACATTTCAATAAGTTGAAAGTGAACTAATCATCTCCCTTCATTTGCCATCCCCCTAAATTCCCTTTTTCTGTTAAAGGACATCACTATCCTTTTCAATCCACATTTCACAGAGCTGCTAAATTATTCTTCCATCACTCTCTATTTCCTTTGTGATTAAATGTAAACCTCACAACTTGGCATCTAAAACCCTCATAATCTGTCTGAATCCTACCTGTTGAGATCTATTTCACATTATTTCCTTTCCTGCCAGTATGTTCTAAAAGAAACTAGTATACTTGCTAAATTTCTCACCTCTGTGACTTTGCATAAACTGTCTCTATGCTTTAAAAAGTATTCTCTTTTTTCTTCCCAGAAAAGAAGAAGCCCAGTCCAGATGCCAACTTCTACATAAAGGTAGCACCTTGGTGATGACAAATAAGTATGACTATCACTACCAGCTTCTGCCCTAAGCTTTCTTCTCTCTCCCCTCTTTGCCCTAATGATCTCATCCATTCTGACCAGCTCAGTTCAATTCAATAAGAATTTATTAAGTATACTAGGCACTATCCTAGGTGCTAAGCATATAAAACTGAAAACTATTATGCAGATGATTCACAGATCATGACACAGATCCTCCATCCCAGCAGCAAAGTAGAAATTCAGAAAATCTGATGAGAGTGATGGGGATAAAAGTGGAGTTGGAGGCTTAAAGAGAAAAGATATGGTTCATTTTCTATGGACAACATAGTAGTGAATCAAACAAGAATTTAAAGATTTCCATAGAGCAGTAAAAGCCCAGTTGAGATTACACATCATGAATTCACAAATCCAAGTCAGTACAATAACCCAGCTTTATCCAGTGGAATTTAGCTCACATGACAATAAGAGAAGTGAAGAGGCAGGCTCCTATTTGTGGGTGACACCATGGTAGTAGCAAAATACTCTAGGGGCCTTTCCAGGAGATCCATGGTAAGTCAAAGATGAGCCACAGAGGAAATTTCAAATGAATGAAGAATTAAGTTGGATGAAGAATACCTCTTGTATGGACTAAGATATATTGTTGAATAGACAAGACAGTCCACTGAATAAGCCCACTTGATACATAAATCTTGAACAGGCCCTGCCAATAGATAATTAGCTAGGCCCCTAAATCAATCAGTCAATTCCTCACCAAGTATTTATTGAGTGTGCTAGGCACTGTGCTAAGTGCTCCAAGTTAAGTGTTAAGTTCCTACCTTCAAGGTCTGTATATTTTAATGGAGCAGACAACATGTAAATAACTATATATATATATATATATATATATATATATATATATATATATATGTATATATACATGTATATATACATAAATATATACACACACACACATATATGTGTGTGTATACATATGTATAAATATATACATATATAACTATGCATATGGTTATATATAACTAAATATATACATATATACATATACAAAGCAGTTGGAAGGTAATCTGAAGGAGCAGACATAAATCATTTGCAAGGGTTTACTTGTCCCTTACAAAATGGACACAATCCCTAAATACTATTTTCTCAACAGATGAACTTGGCTTCCTACTTTATTAATACAATTGAAACTATTTGCCATTAGCTCCTTTAGCTCCCTTTCCTCACACCTCAAAATCTTTCTGTTTCTATGTGATTACCCATCTTCTCTTTTGCTCCAACCTCTAGAATAAGATATGACTCTATTCCCTAACAAACCCAATCCCTTCTATCTCTTTTGGGAACTTCCTTATTGATCATTCCTCCTTTCTTTCTAACCTTTTGTTGCCTTTACCCAGGCAATGGAAACAAACCTTGGATAGAAAGTATAAATGGGTTGCCACATATTACCAAAGCTGATTTCTTCACAAGAAATAGCATAAAAGATATAATCCAGAAAATATAAAATTGGAAAAGGAAGTGAGCTGTTCATGTAGAGAGAGCAAAGAATAACAGATAACAAAGATATGGTTTAGCTTCTTTGGAAAGCATGGTAGTGAATCAAACAAGAATAAAATGGATACCATGGAGCAGTAAAACGTGAGTGCTTATCTTCTACCCACAGAAAATCACTAGGAAAAAAGCTCTCCAATGTGTCGGAGAGATCCTCTTTGGAAAATTTGAGAGAACAAGGATGGATTGCAATCTGTACCATTGGAAGAAACTCCCATATTGATGAAATCACCTGTTCATTGAGTATTGAAGATAAAATAGATACTTCTAAAGTCACTAGTGGCTTAATAATTACTTTTGCACAAGATTAGGCAGCCCAGAGTTCTCTGAAAATCCAATGGAATATATTGGTCTTACTCACTGTAATACCAACTTTCATTAAAAAAAAATGTCCTTTGAAATAAAATTCATGGTGGAAGATGAGATTCTATATCTCAATATATTTTATTTATTTGGGGATTTACGTTTCATTTCCTGGCCTCTTTATCTGTTCCCATTAAAAAAAAAATTACCACCCCAATCCTGCAGTAGAATTTGGATCATCTTATAAATAAATGAAGGACAGAGAAGGCACATAGAGTTCCCTGGGAACAAGCCTAGAATTTTTTACATCCAAGCTTGTGCTCTGTGTAAAATATAATCTTTGCTAATAGAGTATCTGCTACTTATACAATGGGCTGTAAAGTGCATTAGAAATGATTGCTATTACTAGGCATCATAGAAATAACACTGGGCAAAAGGTATAGATCCCATCAATGAGAAGCTTTTCCTCATAAAACAGCCCTGCCCTGGTCTTCTAACTTTCCAATTAGAGTAAATAAAAATTTTTAACTTACATTAATCTAGTAACAGCTATAATTATAATCATTTATCAGTGTAATTACATTAGTATATACCGTTGTCTATGATATAATAATTAGCATTCGTATTATCAATAATGTATAACAGTATTATCCAAGGTTATGTTTATATTATACTTCGTGATTTTACATGCATTATTTCATTTGGTCTTCATGCAACTATGTAAGGCAGATATCTTCTCCCAACTTTCCTAGATAAGGAGATTGAGGCTGATAATGGTTGATAAATAAAATCCTTCAACAATATTGAAAGAGGAATGAAAATTAAGAAAATCAGAACTAATTCAATTTTTCACTAAGAAACCCTTTAAAAGTATTCCTTTGTCCAGAATCACCAATTTTATTTTGCTCTGCATTGTGACCAGCAATCAAAGATTCTTGGGATTGGAAGAAAACACTTCTTTTCAATATTTGATTCAATTCAGCAAACATATGTTAAGTGGTCAACTATGTCCAAGACATGTTATTAGACACTAAAATACTGCTCTAAGTGTTGGTGGTTTATGCCTTTTCTTTCCAGGTTCAACATTTACAGTTCCTTCAGTTTCTCATCTGACATGGTCCAGGTTTCCTTCATTATGCTGGTTAATCTACTGCCTATGTTTAGCAACATCCTTAAACTATGGGACTTAGCACTAACCTCAAAACTCTAGAGAATGTAAAAATACAATAGCGATATGACACTTTGGGGAGCTAAGCTGCCTTTAGTAGCTATACATTTTCTAAAGGATTGAAAAGACCTCTCCTTCCAACCTCATCCTTGATGACAGAGAAAGTCTATAAGGAGAGGGTCTTATTGGCCTAGTTTAATTCTCTAGAGCCTAGCTCACTGCTGTTCTAATGTAAATGTTTATGAGGGATACAATAAAATATTAAACTATATGAATAATTGATGTTTACTTTATAGTAATTCAGGACCTTGCTTGTTTGAATAAAATCCATTATTTACAATATTCTACTTAACCAGGAGTGATTTCTCTTTGTTCATACCACTTACTAATTGCTTGTTCCATATGACACATTTGCTAGGCTAAATTGAAATGGTTATTGCTATGTTTCTTGGTTAAGAGTTTAATATCAAAGTTCTTGATGCATTATGTGACAAATATACTTTTTTGCATAATAAAAATACCCACGTATATTTCAATCATATTTTACATACTTTAATCATCTAGAAATAGCCAAAACATGCAAAAATTCACATATTTTACATGTATTCAGGACATCTTTATACTATTAGCATTAGCCCAATCTACTGGCATTTGCCCAATGTTTCGAGCACTACCTTCTTCATGAAGCCTGTCCTGGTCCCTTTGGCCCCTACCCAAAAACTACATTGTAGTCATTTTGTATATATTCTGTAAATATTCCATGCAGCAGTCTCTCCCTTTAGGATGTAAGCTTCTGGAGGGCAGAGACTATATTATTGAATCGTCAGAGCTTTTCATAGTTTCTTGCACATACTTAAGTGCTTAATAAATGTTTGCTGATTGATTTTATGAGAAGTACACACCAAGTACCTGCTTAGGAAGAAGAGAGAGATCATACTTTTGGAGGGAGATCATGGAGGAAAATGACCCTGAGTTACCCTTCAGCTTATAGGATTAAGACAGATGCATTTGGGGTAGGTGGGGCTAATAGGAAGAAAATGAAAGAGAGGGTATTTCAAGTAGAGGATACAGAAAGATTAAGAAAAAGGTTTGGAGCCATGTTCAAAGAATGGTGAGTAGTTCAACTTGGCTAGAGCAGAACGTCTTAAACTTTTTCATTCTTACTCCTTTTCACATTTTGGCAGCCTTTTTGGTGTAGTGTGGCCTGAGGGTATGCATAGTGTAAAATGTGCATGCTTCCTTCAGAAACAAGGCTGCAGCGAAGTTGTGGGATGCCAGAAACACCTCATATTCATTACACAAATGTTATTTAATTAATTTCTGATCCTTGCACATTCAGAAACCTTTTACTGTTGCCAAATTTTTCACAGCCCCATGCGGGGTTTCAACCCACAGTTTAAGAAGCACTGGTAGAGTTTGAGTATGTGAAGGACCTTAGTGAAAGATAAAATTAAAACTAGAGATTGCAATAAGACTATGGCAGATCTTTAATGTTTGAATAAGTAAAAATTTAAGATACTGTACTAGTTTCTAGGAAAGGAGATATAAATCTACCCATGGACATCATTTGGGCAGGGGAAAAATCATGTTTCCAGACAGAAGAAACCTTCAAAATCATTTAATCCAATCCCTCAGTTTACAAATGATGAAACTAAGGCCCATAAAGGGCAAAACATCGTGTTAGTAGGTAAATGGCAGAGCTTGGATCTGAACTAAGGTCTTCTAACTCCAGAATAAATACTCTTGCCAAGACATCAATTTGCCACTTAAATTCCATCCAGGGAAAGTAATATCATTAAGTCATTATCAAAAATGTTATGAATATCAATAGGCAGTTAGTTGACATTTTAGTCTAAACTTCTCTATGTAGAGTACATTTTCCTAAATAAGAAAATAACTTCTCTTAAATTAATCATGAAAGATGAAAAGGGAGCATGCCTTCCATTCTCAGAGTCATAAAATGAATTCTTTTTGGTCAAGTTCCATGAAGTCTTTGGCTTTGACAACTCTGTTTCCATAGTTTGGCTTTCCTACTGATGGAACAGCTGAAAGATATGCCACAAAATCCAAGAGAGAGAAGGGGCCTTGGATGCTATATAACCAAACTCTTTCTGAGCAGGAATCACATCTACAATATTTGGTAGTCTTCATCCAGACATTAGTGGATTACCTCCAGTTGGGCAGCTGGGGGCTACAGCAAATTAGAACACTGGGCTTGAAATCAGGAAGACATCTTCCTGAGTTCAAATCTTGCCTCAAATACTTACTAGCTGTGTGACCCTGGGCAAGTCACTTAATCCCATTTGCCTCAGGTTCCTCATCTGTAAAAATGAGCTAGAGAAGAAAATGGCAAACCACAGCAGTATCTTTGCCAAACAAACAACCACCCAAATGGGGTCACAGAGTTAGACATGACTGAAATGACAGGGTAATAACAACAAAGCACTAATTCATATCAATATCATGTCTAGATAGCTCTAATTGTAAAGAAATATTTCTTATATCAAAATTAAATGGAAGGCTGTTGAATTATATAGTAAATTATATACTGAAATGCTTTGGTATAGTTATGATAGCACTGGATTTGGATCCAGAAAATCTAGATCCAAGTTATTGCTCTGAGACTAGTGTGAGTATGAACAATACTTAACTTCTTTTGGATATGGTTGTCTCATCCATAAAATGGGAACACTAATAATTTATCATGTATTGCTTTGATTGAGTATAACATGAAGAAATAATGTACGTAAAGAATTGTGATACTATCACATACTCTATAAAGGTGTAGTCATGGTATAAAAACAGGCATAGATGAAAGACAATTATTTCTCCAATGCAGTCCTTTGTAAGCCTGATGAAAGTTTACACGTTTTGGTGCATAACTTTTTGTTCACGAATGATTGTACATTCAATGCAGCCTCTGAGACTGAGATGCAACAGAGTATAGATCTATTCCCTGCCTCGTGCTAATTTTGGCCTGAAAATGAACACCAAGAAAATAAAAGTTCTCCACTAGTCAACAACATGCCATCTATATGTGGAACCAATAGTTACAGTAAATGGAAAAATTTTGATTGCTGTGGGTAAGTTCACTTACCTTAGCAGTACACTTTCCAACAACGTAAATGGTGAGGTTGATGCGTGGATTGCCAGAGCTAGCTCAGGGTTTGGAGATGAAGAAAAGCATGAAGACAAAAGATATTACACTACCTACCAAATTGAAGGTCTCCAGAGTTGTGCTGACCTCATTGTTGTATGCCTGTGAAACCTGTCCAGTCTGCTAGTGCAATGCCAGGAAACTGAATCACTTCCATTTGAACTATCTTAAAAGATTCTGAAGATTACCTGGTAAGAGAAGGTACCAAATGCCAAGGTCCTTTCTCAAACTGAACTGCCAAGCATTCAAACTCCATTGAAGAAAGTGTAACTCCAATGGGCTGTCCACATTGTTTGAATGCCAAATAAATACTTGCCTAAAAGACTATTTTACTGAGAACTCATGCAAGGCGGATTGATGTTCATCCAAGAATTCAAATGGAGGTCAGAAGAAGCAATACAGGGACACTCTCAAGGTCACTCTGAAGAACTATGAAATGAATTGTAAGACATGGGAGAAACTAGCATAGAACCACCCAACATGGCATGCCCACATAAAAAGAAGGTGCTATGCTCCATGAGAAAAGTAAAACTTCAGTAACTCAAAAAAAACCCAAACCTCAGATATGCAAATTTAGAGACTTCTCCAGTTCAAACACTTGTAAGGATTATTTGTGCCAGTCTTATGGTAAAGACTTCTGAGCTCATATTGATCTGATCAACCACAAAGGGACACACTGTACCTTGATTCCAACACTTGATGTCATCAAGCAAGAGAGACAACAGCCACCACAAGCAAAAGGGGTGGGGTGGGCAAAGAGAAATAATTTTTTCTTTCCACATCTAAAGCTAGTTTCTCCTCAGATGTGAATACTGTTAATACTATAACCACCAAGTCATATTCATTTGGTACTTTATTGTTTACAAAGCACTTTCCTCAACTACACTCCTGTGAGGCAAGCACTAAAGGGGAGAAACAGGCACACTAAATAATTAAGCTCCAATATATCTTTGAGTCCTAATTCCCCAGCTCTCATTCACAGCCAATGTGAGGAGCTGACCTCTTTCAAACTGCTATTAACTCATCATGTGGGATATAGAGCAATAATTACAAAGAGAGCCTGCTACAATATTCCATTCCAAAGAGAATTGTTTTATTTTGGGGAATGTTATATTCTGTTTCCTGCCTGCTCAACTCCAAGTTTTTTTGCATATCAGTTAAAAAAAAGGTTAATCCTTCGCAAATTTTCCAATTCAGAATAGAATGTAGGTGATTAATTCATTTTCCTGAGCAGAGGGGAACTTCTACTGAAACAAAAGCAAAGAATTTGATCACACAAAAAGTGTTCCTGAGCCACTTTATGCATATTTGTCTCAATGTCTGGCTTCCAAAGTGAAAAAGTTGCTTCACTGGCATTTATGTATACTATTCATTAAGCAATTAGTTGTGAGTTAAGTCTTGAAACTTCTCACTGTTTTCTATTATTTCTTGTTCAAATCTTATATTATCATTTCATATTTTTAAATTTTTGTTATTGCTTTTGCTCTCTATTTCAAATCCATTTTCCTTAATCCTCCCAACCTCTACCACATACACATTTGAATCCTTCCACCTGGCAAGGAAAAATATGTTTACAAAGCAAGCTGACCTAGTAACATCTTACAATGTTTAACACATTCCACATCCATAGTATCCACTTTTTTCCTGAGAGGAAAAAAAGTGTGTTTTATAATGAGTTCACATGGACTGTGGTTGTTCTTTGCAATTTATTAATCAGCCAATCAACAATTCTTTAATAAGTACCTACTCTGTGCCAGGTATTGTTCAAGTCAATGGCGAAAAGAAGAAAAAAAAGTGAAAGTCCCTGTCCTCGACATATATTCCAGTAGGAAAGACAACATGAACTAAATAGAAAGATGGATGTAGATTTAGATATTGGCTTATTTCCAGATTGTATATGGGTGTATATATACATACATATATACATATTATATATATATATATATATACACACGAAATGCACACATAATAAATACAAGGCAATTTGTGGACACTAGAACTTGAGGGATCAAAAAAGGGATAGAAGGCACTGTTGGGGCTGGCCTTTCATAGTCGTCATCTATATTTTCACTTGATTCTATTTTCTTCACTTTGTTGCATTTCATAAAAGTTTCTCATGCTTCTATGAATTAATAAGAAGAAATAACATCTATACAGTCCTTTAAGGTTGGCAAAGCATTTTACCAATGTGATTTTATTTTGTCTTCACAACAGCCACGGCAGATAGGTGCCATTATTTTCCCCATTTTACGGATGAGTAAATAGCAGCAAACAAAGATTACTACTACTAATAATAGCTAGTTAGCATTTACATAGTGCTATAAAGTTCAAAAATCACTTTACATATGTAATGTAAAATGTAACTGATTTGATGCTTACAAGAGCCATGTCAACTTTCTATCTCCAATTAACAGACAAGGAAATTGAAACAAAAATAGTTAATTGACTTGCCCAAGGTCACATTGCTAATACATGTCTGAAGCAGAATTTTAATTCAAGTCTTCCAGAGTTCAAATCCCATGATCTATCCAATTTGCAATCTAGAAAGCTCTAGGATAAATGAATTGCCTGGAGTCAAACATATCTGCTTGACTGCAGGTAGAATGTTCTATCCACTGTGTCAATATATGCCATTTCCTACATTATGATAATATTTCACATATGGCATTATTTGTTCAGTCATTTCCCAATCAATGGGCATCCATTTGATTTCATGTTTTGATTACTGCAAAGACTAATGTTATGATTATTTCATCATCCATGGTATCTTCTTCCTATCATTGACTCCCTGGGTCTATATGACCTATAGTAAAAAGTACAAAGTCAAAGGATACAGACATTTTAGTGACTTTTCTCATATAATTCATAATTCAATTATTGTGCCAATCTTGCCAAAAACCACTCCAGCATTAACTATTTCTAGTTTTTTTAATCATCCTTGAAATTTGATACCTAGGAAGTAAAAGCTAAAGGTTGTTTTTATTTGTACTTTTCACATTATTGGTGATTTGGAGCAATCTTTTGTATAATTGTTGATCATTTATATTTATTCTTCTGAAAACTGTTCAAAAACTTTGAACTGCACTTAGAATTATATATTTGGGCCAGTTCTCTACATACCATAGAAATCTTTTACAGAAAAATAAAATATAAATATTTTTCCACTTAATAGTTTGTTTTTTTTGTAGCAACAATTCATTTTATTCATGCAAAAGTATTTGATTGATTCTATATTTGATTCTACCTTTGTTGAATTAAGAATCAATCATTTATAGTTGTAAAAGACATCAGCTTCCATTCTCTCCCCTACTTTTGTGTAATGATGTGAACTTTTGTATTAGGGTACATAGTATAATTTACTAGTCTAAGTCTAATTTCTGCTAAAAGGTTTCTTCCTTTGAGAAAATTTCTTTCCAGATTTCTCAGAAGTTCATATTGAAAAGAGAGTCCTTCCCCCAACAACATGTGTTCTGGGGGTTATTGAATTGTTATATTCAATACCTTCTGGGTTTTGCTTAACTGGTCTGTCCCCTGATCAACATTTCAACTTTTTAATCAGCACCAACCAGTTTTGAGGTTTACCACTTTAAAATATAGTTTAATATTTAATAACTATGTCTTTTCAATTTTTCTTATTATTTCATCTGATTTAAATAGACCTTTTGTAACTTGTAGTAATTATGTTATTCTTTTGTATATAAAGTAAAACTTAAAACTATAAATTACTCTGATTAATATAATGACTTTATATTTTCATAGTTTTAACCAATAAATCTTTTTATAATTATTTGCCTTTATTTATGTAAAGAGTATTCTGTAATTGATTTTATATAACTCCAGACTGTGTCTTGGGAAGTTTATTTATTGGGATCATTTTATATCTTGTTACCTCACTGAAGCTATTAATTATCTCAATTAGGTTATTTACCTATACTCCAAGGGTTTCTTAATAAACCATCATAGCATCCACAAATAGTTTTTTTTCTTTTTCCTAATGTTCATTTGTTGTTGTTTAGTCATTCAATCATGTCTGATTCTTCATGACCCAATCGACCATACTATACTTGGGGTTTTCTTGACAAAGCTGGAAGAGTGCTTTGCCATTTTCTTTTCCAGTAGATTAAGGCAAACAGGTTAAGTTACTTGCCTAGGAACACACATCTAGTAAGTGTCTGAAGTCTGATTTGAACTCAAGTCTTCCTGACTTCAGACCTAATACTCTATCCACTAAGTCAGCTAGTTCCCTTTTTTCCAATGTGTATACTTTTAACTTATCTTACTTGTTCTATTTTTATTGGGACTACTTGTAGAATTATGTAATGTATTAGTAGGGAGAGGAGGCATATTTGTGTTATCCTTATATTCACTGAAAAAAGTATAATTATTTATTATCTTTATGATTTGTTCTTTAATACATTCATTTGGGGGTGGCATCATTGAGTCTTCATTTAGATTTATATATTTTGCTTGTATTCCCCATACTGATTATGAGTTTTATTTTTTTGTGATCTATAAAGTATATTTTAAATGTTTCTGACTACTTAAGTTTTTATGATTTCTTTCTGCCCTAAAATATGACCAAGTCTTATAAAGGTACTGTAGAACACTAATGAATATGAATACTCTTTAATGTTCAAATTCAGATATGTCATACTTTTTTCACAATCTAACTTAAACAAGTCTATTCTTTGCCTTCCATTTTGTTTTGTTTTTCTTTTAGATTTTCATATCTCTGAAAGATCAATGTTAAAGTCACCTACAAGTAATATGTTGCTACTGATATATTTTTGAAATTTAATTATTCTTTATTTTATGAATTTGATACAGTATATTAGGTGCAAATTCATTTAATAATTATATTGTTTCATTTTCTAAGATAATGGTAAATATGTCATTTTCATTTCTATCTCTTTTGAAATCACGGATTTTAATTTTTGTTCTATTCAATTTTTGTTGTTCAGTTATTATTGTAACTTCTGCAACTCCTTATATTCTGCAAGACATTTATTTTTTAAAATATTTATTTTATGCAACAAATGTTGAATTTTGTTTTCTTAACCATTTTGCTATTTTATCTTTTTGTTCTATTGAGTAATTTAACCAATTCACTTTTAAGTTTATAATTCTTAGGTTTGTGTTTTCTTGATTTACTTCTTTTGTATTTATTTTCCCCTTCTCATTTTAGGTATTTGGTTCCTCAACCTAGCTTTGTTTTCATTAATTTCATCAAAGTTTCCACTGATGAGCATTGCTCCCTCTTTTCTACTTTTCTACCCTAGAGCTGGTTTCTTGAGTTAATCTAAATTATTACTATAATTGTTTCTTTTTAATTTATTTGTTTTAATTTTCTTTTGCTACTCTACCTTCTCCAAGACTGGTTAATAGTGGAACTGTAATAGGCAATTTTCAGAGGAAGAAATTAAAGCTATCTATAGTCATATGAAAAAATGCTCTAAATCAGTGTTGATTAGAGAGATGCAAATCAAAACAACTCTGAGATACCACATCATACCTATCAGATTAGCAAAATGGGATGTGACAAAACAGGAAAATGACAAATGTTCTGTTCGAGAAGATGTGGAAGAATTGAAACACTAATTCATTGTTGATAGAGCTGTGAGCTGATCCAACTATTCTGGAGAGCAATTTGGAACGATGACCAAAGGTCTACAAAAATGACCCAGCAATACCACATCTAGGGCTGTATCCCAAACAGATCATAAAAATGGGAAAAGGACACACATGTACAAAAATATTTATAGCAGCTCTTTTTGTGATGGCCAAGAAATGGAAATTGAGGGGATGACCATCAATTGGGGAGCAGTTTAACAAGTTGTGGACATGGATGTAATGGAAAACTATTGTGCTATAAGAAATGATGAACAGGTAGACTTCAGAAAAACCTGGATTTATATGAACTGATGCTGAATGAAGTGAGAAGAACCAGGAGAACATTATACATAGTCACAGGGTTCAAAGACTGTTTTTTGATAGACTTAGCCCTTCACAGCAGTGCAAAGACCTGAAACATTTCCAAAGGACTCATAATGCAAAATTCCATCCACATCCAGAGAAATAACTATGGAATCAGAATACAAAATGAAGCAGACTATTTTCTCTTTTATCATGTTTTGTTTTGTTTTTCTCATGGTTTCTCTCATTCATTTTAATGCAATATGACTAATGTGAATATGTGTTTAATAGGAATGTATTTGTAGAGCCCATATAAGATTGCATACTGTTTTGGGGAGGGAGGGGAAAAGAGGGGGAGAAAATTTGGAACTTGCAGAAGTGATTTTTGAAAACTGAAAACAAATAAATTAATAAATTGGGGGGAGAAAGAATTTAGCAACTCAAAGCAATAAATTTTTACATAGCATTTTATCTCAAAATAAAAGAGTGGGGTTCATAATCCTCCCATTTTCTATACCAAATCATCTTCTTAAGCTAATTTTCATTTGCACTACTTTTTTCCCAATAAGTGATCAAAAATTTCCTCCCCATTTCTTTCCTCTTCCGGTTTATTTTCAAGTGGACATCTTAAGAGGGAAGAGATTTGGTCTTTCATTTGCTTCATTTTGCTGTTAAACACAAATAAACATCATACTATTTCTTTTCTCATTGTTTTCATTTGTTAACTATTGTTTGGTTTTTAGGGAATTTACTTTCTATAATTGGCTTCATTATATAAGATATCAGTTCATGAAAGGAGCAGTGTGGTGTATTAGTTCTTGAAAGTAGGAGGCCTGATCTTTTATTCAATACCCTTACTCTCTTTCTTTGCCTGTCTAAATGACCAGAATATTCTACTTCTAGATTCAAATGCTCCTGTTTCTATTGCTTGTAACTTTTTTCTGGTCTCCCTTCTCATTTTTCCTTCTTTCTCTAAGTGCGCCCATGTAAATTTGGAGTATGATCCACTTCTAGTAGAGACGCCATGAGAGCCCTATATATAGGAGATTGGTTAATATCCTCTACACAGAAGAGATTAATATTCAGAAATTTTTCCTAAATGCAGAGCTACCTGAACTGCCTTGGTTCAAGATTCTCTCAGTTCCATATAAGGATTAAAATGCATAATTATTCTCATAGAATATTTCACAAATGTAAAACTGGCTTGCTATTTTGACTTCACCCAGAATTCCTAGAAAATCTCCAAATATTGTTTGTGCCTACTTTCCCCCTAAAATTCTCATTTCCTTCCCATTTCACATGATCCAAAGGAAAAACACAATTTAATAATACATTTCCAGCAATAAATAAGAATTTAAAAGACAATATTAAATCTATGAGTAGCCATGGGCCACTCAGGAAATAGACAAGCCACATCTACTTCCAGCAGTAGCATCAGTTCCTTTATCATTAAGGACTGAATTTGCAACTTTACTTTTCCCAAAAGTAACATCACACCCAAGGAGACCCCTTGGAAACTGAAGACCAACTGAAATGTTTGCTTAAACCCTCCACTTCTTCAAAGCCTTTAACTAAACCCAAACCAAATTATTCAAGAGTGGTATTGAATCCTCCCTATGCCCCACTGTAAAAGTCTCAAGGATAAAGGAAAGCAATCATCACACCAACATCCAATCTGAGTCTATCTCTTTATGTCTCAGGTGGATTTAAAACCATATCATCATTCATTCTTCAGCTTCCAGGCCTTATTCTTGGATCTCTGTGAGAGAGGAAAGGAGAACATGATAGTGAGCATGTATGGGTAGGTGGAGAGATTCCCTCTCTACATTTCTACAATATTCTTAGAGGCTTTCTCCAGTATTCTTTCCTATGCTTCAAATGGCACCATCAAACAGTCTAACCTTTACATTCTTAACAACTCTACGAAACAAAACAATTTTATGATAATACAGGAGAGGAAATTTAAGTTATTAGGAGCTCAGAAAACACCTGAACATTATATATCAAGAAATTACATAACAAAATTCTCCAGAACTACTGGAACCAGAGATCAAAGTGAAAAATAGAAAAAATCCATAGATCATCACCTAAAGGAAAGCCCATCCAGAAAAGTGATGCCAAATTCCACAGTTTCCAGATCAAAGAAAAAATCATCACAAGTAGCCAAGAAGTAAAAAACTGAGGAGTCACAATAAACATCACACAAGATTATGTGGGAAAAAAATATGATCAGGGAAAGGAAAATTTAGCATACAGTACAGTGAAAGGCAAAGAAAAAGACCCATATCCAAGAACAATTTATTCTAAAAAGCTTAACACAGACTTACAGGGAAAAATAAAGGAACTTTAATGGAATTAATGACTTTTAAGCATTACTACTAAAAAAAACTAGAGCTAGATAGATTATCTGCAAAACACAAATGATTTGTAGAAAGGTAAAGAAATTTGAGCAACTTAAAAAGGCTAAATAAAGATTTTACATTCCAAGATATGGAGAATAGACTATTATTCCTTAAAAATCTTGCCATCTTCAAATATCAAAAAAAGGAATGAGAAATCAAATTCAGACCTAAGTGAGTGTGTGGTTTTCTTTTTAATAATAGTAAAATGGAAGGGAAAAGAGAAATACAAAAGAAGGAGAAAGAAGGAACTTAATAATTCTCAAAATTGGGCATAACAGAATTTTATACCAACTTAGAGATGCAAAGAGAAGTAGACTATCTTATAAACCTCAAGAGAAAGGTGGAGGAGAAGGATGAAATACAGAAATGCAAGAATCCCAGGTGAATCTCCACAAGTAATATAGTTGGGAAGAGTAGGAACAGGATTGTGTCAAAACCACCTCTGTCCAAACTATACTATGATAAGTAGGATCCAGGACCACTAGCTGGGCAATCTCTCCATTTTCCTATTCCTGAGAAAGGTATCTACCATACATCAAATCTCCATGGTAGATGTACAATAAAGGGTTCAAAATAAATTCCATTTTCCCATTTCAGTCTCAATAAGAGAGTAACAAATAATTTATTCTTGACATCTTAGCTGCTTCCCACCAAATGCTAGTTATACAAAATAAATAAATAACAGAGGTAGTTAGTTTGCATATTGATTAAAGTACTGCACTTGAACTGAGGAGGACCTGAGTTTAAATACTACCTCAGAAATTTATCAGCTGGGTGACCTTGGCAAGCCACTTGACTTTTGTCTGCCTCAGTCTGCTTGTTTGTAAAGTGGAGATAATGACAACATCTTATAACTAGGAGTATTGTGAAGATAAAATGAGATAATATTTGTAAAGTGCCTGTCAAACTACAAAGTGTTATATTATTGCTAGCTAAATGTGATAAATTACAAGTAACTAATAAATTTCATTATCAAAGTAAGCAATAAACAAAAAAATTAAAGAAGTTATAAAGATTAAGGAAGACTATAGAATACACCAGAGTAAATGTGTTTTTGTACTTGGAAGTAAGATAAAGCTCTACCAAGGAGAGGACAATTGCATCAGAGAAGGGTCTGGTCTTAGTAGTCTCTATGGTAGTAGGGGCTGGGAATCAAGGAACTTCGGGAGGGGCGCACCCACCTAAAAGAGAGATTTATTGTCTGCCATTCAAAATTTCACACTTGAATCTCTCAACCTATCTCTCTTGGACTTCTACTCTAAAATGCCTTCCCATTGTACAATTAATCCAATATCAAATGTCTCCTACACAGCATTACATGAGAATAGGGATACAAAAGTAAGCACAGAACTGAGAGGACAGAGAGAGGAAATGGGGATGGGGTAAGAGAGAGGACAGAGCTAGTCATGGGTGGTGATAATGGAGTGATTAAAAAGACAGAGAGAACAAGGGCTTAACCTAATGGTTTGGGTCTAGTTTAAGTAAAGAAAGATGGGGAGAGGAGGGATAAGAAAGTTACAGTTATAGATTGTAAGTGTTGATTTCATTCCTTTTATTTTCCTACCTTATTTTTCTTTCTTCAGGGAGGGGAGGAAAGGAAATATGTCAATAAGTTTTGATGGAATGAGAACAAATCTAATCATTAGAATGTTAGATATGATTGAGATGAACTTACCCATAAAATAGAAGTCGGTGGCAGAATGCATCACAAAGAATAACCAAATAATATAAAGTTTACAAGAAGCACACCTAAAATATAGTCACTGAATTAAAAAGAAATGTTGTAGAATTCATTGTGCTTTAGATGAATTTTTTTTAAAAAGAGTGGCAATCATGATATCAAAAAAAGAACAAAAATACATAAAAGAGATGAGCAAGGAGATTGTATCATCCTTAAATATACTAGAGATAATGGGATGTAAAATATTAAACACATGTGCACAAAATAACTTAGTTTCCAAGTATTTAAATAGATATAATATGGTACAGTGGAAAGTGCCCCAGAGAGACAAAACTAAAAACCAATATCACTAATGAATATTGATACAAAAATACTAAAATTATTTTTAAAGAGGCCATAGCAATATGTTCAAAATATTTTCACTATGACTATTTTGGATTCACAATAGGAATGCTAAGACAGTTCATCGTTAGGAAAACTATCAACAAATAAACCATATTAATAACAATTGTTTTTAAAATATTAATTGAAACACAAAAGATTTGACAAAATGTAATACTTACTTATGTTAACATCTGTTAACAATCATAAGAAAAAAGAATCTCTCTTTATGATAAATCCATGATGTGTAATACAGAAACATTGGAAGTTTTGCCAATAGGATCAAGAGCAAGGCAAAGATGACCGTTATTACCGTGGTATTTGATATGCTGTCTAACAATTATACAAAGAAAAATTGAGGGAATAAACATAAGTAAATAGTAAGAAAAAATATTTTTACTTGTGAGTACTGTAGAGAATCCTCGAGATTTAATGAAATAATTAACAGAAACTGAGTAAATCCAGTAAAATAGCATGACAGAAATAAGCCTATATTATAAGACCCATTCTTTCTATGTATTATTAACAAAACCCTCTCAGAGGATACAGAAAAAGAAAT
The DNA here is from genome assembly GCA_028658325.1 of Potorous gilbertii. NCBI lineage: Eukaryota > Metazoa > Chordata > Mammalia > Diprotodontia > Potoroidae > Potorous > Potorous gilbertii. The sequence continues at coordinate 166,342 of JAQQSK010002846.1, read as the reverse complement.
TCCATTCAACATTGCTAACAGTGCATAAAATACCTAGATATCAACTTGCCTTTAAGACAAGCTCAGGACTTATATAAAGAAAAGATAGTTCTGAGAGCAGGAACTATCTTGTTTTTTTGTATCCCTTAGGATTCAGTCAGTCAGTCAATTTATTTTGCACCTCCTTTGTGCCAGGCACTATGTGTGCTAAGCACTAAAAGTTCTGAAGGGCAATAAAAAGTAAACGTTATATAAGGTTAGTGCTTGTTTAAATGCTTCTTTATTCATTTATACATACAATGACAGAGTATTCTTTATAGGAACAAAAACAAATAATTACGGATATATTTGATATTAATGGTGGGGACACCAATATTTAAAATGTTTTTAGCAGGAACTCAATGGATATTTACTGAATTGAAATGAAATGTGAAATAAAATTGGATGAAATCACATCTGTTTCCACTCTCTCAGTATCTTGAAATTAAAATCAAATGCCAACCCTGCATAATGTCCTTCTTGACCTCAGAGCCTATACTACCCTCTTTTCTCCGTAGCATTTTGTAGATACTTTGTACTTGCCATGATCTAATTTATAGTTCAGTTATTTGTATACATCTTCTCTCCTTTACTAGATAATAACAATTACACCAATATTTAAAAAGATACTACCTAAATTAATTTATAGATTTAGATGTCATTCTAATCTAATGCCCAGGGACAGCTTTATAGAACTAAAGAAAATCATAATAAAATTCAACTAGAGAAACAGAAGGTCAAGAAGCTCAAGAAAAATAATGTAGGAAATATAAAAATATAAAATATAAGTAGGAAAGAAAGAAGCCTAGCATTGCAAAAGTCTCAAACTATACTATGAAGAAGACTTCATTAAAACTACATGATGCTGGTTAAAAATAGAAAAGTGGTCAATGAAATAAATTAGATAAGTCTCAAAAGCAACTGGAGAGAGTAACCTGGTATTCAGTAAAACCAAGGCCATGAACCACTAGAGTATGAGCTCTCTATTCAACAAAAAAAAAATGGCAAGAAAACAAGAAAGCATCTTGATGAAAACTAGGTTTAGGTCATTATCTTACATGATTTGCTACAATGAAATCCAAATGGATACATGTCCTAAATATGAAAAGGTTATTGGGCCATAATAAAAAAAATGAAGAATTCAGTGAAAATTGGCAAGCCATATAAATTGATATAGAGTAAAGTAAGAAGAACCAAGGGGAAAATTTACAAGATGACCACACTAATGTAAAAGGAAGAATACTGAAAAGATCTCAGAGTTCTGACCAATTCAGTGACCAATAATATCTTTATAGAATTTGACAAAGTATGCCTTCTATCTATCAGTAAAGAGGTGGTTGAGAATAAGGAATATATTTTCAGATACAGTGAACATATTTGTTTTTCTTAACTGTGTTCATTTGTTAGTAGGGAGGAGCATTAACAAATAGTAGTGATATTTAAAAAAGCAAAATAAAATAGCTTTATATTTCATTCCTTAAGAGACAAAAGATTACGTTTGAACATTGCTAACAAAGGAAAAGCTTTCAATGTTATAAAAGATATTCTCCTCAATCCTAATTACTTTTTATTTATCATATACATATATATGATAAAGCCAAATATATAGTTATCCCTCGGCATTATATTGGTATGGCATCTAAATATAGAAATTTAATTGAGACAGTATAATTTTAAATATTTGTATGGTTGTCCTTCATTCTCAAAGAGGACCAAAATGACATCACTGTGATAGAGTCAAGTTACATGTGTCCAGCTGTGACTGATCAGTCTAGTACAAGGCTGGAATGTTCTACCATAGGTCAGGCACAAATAACACATGTGAACATTTGATGTGGATTCTCTACATTTGTGTATCTCACATTTCTTTTGAATGAATATCAAATTATTTTTATTTCAGGAGAATTGATTTGAGGGTTCATGATCAATTAAATGATTTTTCTCTGACAATTAATGATATTATTGGGTCAAAGCCTTTGGAGGCATCTGAAAGTTTCTTTACAATGGACTGTGACCATGCCACTGACATCTTGATACTGGTCTGACTAGATCTCAGGAATACTCTTGGGGGAAGAACTTCCTTTCTCTCACTCTAATAAAGCAAGATAATAGCTCTGTTCATTCTCTGACTTCCTTTTTAACCTTAAAAAGACAGAGTATCAGAGTAGGTCTTAGAAAATGAGAAGTCTGTCTCCTACCACAAGGTACTGAAATGACTGCCTTAGGGCAAAGACATCTAGAAATTATGAGTGGCCTTAGAAAAGTAATCCTGAGAATGGACATATAGAATGAAAGAGACAGTAACATCCAGGAAAATCAGATATTTTGAAATAAAGAAATCATATAATAGAAACAGACATGTACCTCCTGACATCAGCCCAAAACTAGTATCTATCCTTAGAGATTGCTTCATGGCACAATCTCAGCCTGGAGAGTTCCCAGGTTTAATTGACTCTTCCACATCAGTTGTTCTCAAAGGTTATATCACAGAACATTTTTGACTTAGTGACTTGTACTTTCCATCTCATATGCATATATGAGTCTCCTACCTCTTCTGTAGTGCACCATGATTCCTCACGAGAAATGATACCACAGCATGAATAAAAAAATAAAATCAAGAACAATTCTTCTAGAGAGAGAACAGAATTTCCTGCCACCATGTTATTCTTAGAAAAAAAGAATCATCTACCTGGTTCCTAGGCAGCATTCAATTTGGAAAGCAAAACAGATAAGTTACATTGACAAGGTAGATTTGATTGGAAGGGATGGGATGTTCAGCAACCCCTGAATTATGTTTAAAATCTAAACCACAAGTTCACAAGCTAATAGATCTAGAGATGGAAGAGAACTTAGAAGTCATTAAGTTCAATCCTCTCATTTGCAGATGAGGAAATAGAGACATTAAGTGACTTGCCCAGTATTTTAAACACAGGTCTTCTGAGTCTAAAACCCCTGAACTATTCATCTTACTATACTGCCTTAAAAAGGCGGGGGTATTACTTGGGCCTGTGATTAAATATATGCCTCTCCATGTCAGGTGAGAATTCTACCACTGAACCACCCATTCAAGATGGTATTAGAAGTGCAGAGTGGTTTGTGCAGAAATTTAAGAAAGAATGACTCCCCAGGATGTCAAGTTGTTACCCTGATTCAAACCTCAAGTTTAACTCCATTCTGTGAGCTGGGAGTACAAGGGTTCATTCTTGATGTGTTTTGGTATCTGCTTACATTCCTCCTAAACGTACTTTACATCTATATTTTCTGTGGGGTAAAATAAAGGCTGTCCCATACCCAGTACCCAGACTGATATCTTGAGTGTTTGTATAGGAGTTGGAGATCCTCTTACTTACATTTGGGAAAACATAAATCCAACCTATACCATAAATATATTAGATTTTTTCTGGAGTTATTCCAGGCAGAGAATCAAATCAAAGAGATATCTAATAACCCTCTAGGGGGTCAAACTCCAGAATCAGACCTAGCCCTAGTCATAGAACAAAATAGGTGGGGGGCAGCCTGGACTCAGGTGACACTTAATTTTTACACATATGTCTAAAATCCCTTTTCCCAAATATAAGGTCCTAAAGGAACATTTCACTTGATATTGTTTGTAGCTAGCACAGAGTAGATACTTAATAAATACTTGTTAGATTGAATTGAATTGATCTGGCTGAAAGTGTAAGAAACCACAGTGAGAATTTTCTGCTTATTGTCCAGCCCACAGCAGGGATGGAATTGGGGGAAGGAGAAAGAGTCACAGTAGGGAAACCACACTGAGGTTCAAGCTACAGGGTAAATGTACAGATTGTGCAAGAGATCTGGGATGTCTTATTTCCATATCTGCTTCCATTCTTCCCCTCTTTATAATTCCAGCCCCTGTCTTTCCTATAAGCTCATCCAAAGCTACATCCACCATGACTGGTAAGTATGTTGGTCAATAATTATATGGGAGCCAGCACTTCCTATCTTCTTCAACTCTGAATAATAGACCTGGGATAAAAGAACCCATCATCTGAAGAGAGCAGCATAGTTAGGGAAAGACAGGGGAGGGTAAAAGGGAAGAAAGTAAAGGAGAGGCTCCCCAGAGGATTTCTAGGATAGATAAGAGTAGCACTCCTACAGCCTACAAGGAGATGTTGGTCTCTACCTCTATGTTCTATGTAATTTAATTCAATGGTTTTCTGCTTGAATGATAAAACAAAATCCTTTCTACATCCCATCTCTTTCCCCATTTCATCAGCCCCAAATTGTAGGATTAGGTCTACCATCAACATGTCTGTTGAGATTCCCAACAGCTAAAAGCACACAGCTGTCACTTCTCAGGACACTCCCATGCTTCCTGGTAGCTGTGCTGACACTGGGAGAACCTGACTATCTGTAATTTTAACTTCAACTTCCTAATGATGAAGCGTGGAGTAATCATCACAGTGCCACTCAGGAAACATGTCAATTAGCAAGTGATCTGAAGGAAGAGAAATTACTTTGAGGTAGTTTATGCTATGAATAGAAAATTATCCCACTTCCTGGGTCTTTACCAATTATGATACATCTTAGTTAAAAATCAAACTGTCATGATTTGGGTTCCAGAGACCTAAAAAATATACTACTCATATGGAGAAACTTAACTCAACGTTGAAAAGTGGCCCAAATCTTTCTTTAATAAACAGATCGCTTCCGTTCATATTTTATCCTAACTTGATTGAGTTTATCCTGTTTATTCAGTGTCAGAGGTTTACTTTATACTAAATTACTGAAATATTTTGTGCCAAAAAATAGCATAAGGTACTGCCACAATCCACCAAAAAAAAATTCTAAATACCTTCTGAATTAGAGTAACTGCCTGGTAAGTCTGGTAATAAGGGATAAGACTTAACATGATGAGATAATCTTGGTTTGGCAGTTTTTTATTGTATGTGGTTCTCCTGTAGAGCATTAAGGTTCTAGATCTGGTTAGAACCCTAAGCATAATCTAGTCCAACCACCTTCCCAGTTAACAGGAAGAGAGTTGGATTCAAAAGGATGAAACTCTCATATGGTATATCTGTAAGCTAGGTCTCCTGGTACTTCAGGATAATCCATCTGTCTACCAGACCAGTTTCATGTCTCCCAGATTAGACATGATTCAACCTTGTACATCTAAATCCTTATAATAATAAACTACATCATAATATGGTTCAGTTGTATCAAATATATGTGTGTGAGTCTGTGTGTGTGTGTGTGTGTGTGTGTGTGTGTGTGTGTGTGTGTGTACACATCCATACACAGACACATCCATATAGTAAGTCAAGGAACAAGTAGTGTGGCTCCCTTTTAAACTGGCCATAGAAAATTCATTCTAAAATAACTGTTCACAGATTTAGATTGTCCTCAAAACTAGCTCTTCCACTTGGACTGTTAATGCCACTTTTTTATTGTTTCTTTTTTAAATTGTATTTTTAATTCTATTTTATTTTCACTTTGAAATTCTCAACCTCTCCCTCCCATTGAGAAGGCAAGAAAAACAAATTCATTACCAATATGTTGCATACTTCTGCTTCTCAGATCTCCATTTAAGTTCCTCCACTCAAAAAAAAAAAATAGATTTCTGTATGTAGTTAAGCAAAGTCACAGAAGTCACAAAGTCATTCAATTTCCTCATCTATAAAAAAAAATGTCTTTTTTTGTTTTCCCCCTTTAGTGAAAGTCAGAATTCCAGTATTTGTTGAATGTTGAATGAATAAACAAACTTATCAGAAAGCAGTTGAAATTTTTAAATTGTTTAAAGGGAATAATCTGGTGCAAGATTTTCCTTTCAGTAGTGCGCTTAATAGAAATGTCTTCCAATCATCATAGCCTCTTTACAGTTGTTCTGGGACTTTAGAGGTCATCTAGTCTAATTCTAACCTCCTATGTTAATCTCCTCTGCAATACCATGGAGCAAGGACCATCCAGACTCTGCTTAAAAATCTCCAGAATGGGAAAATGATATCACCTTTAATTGTTTCTCATTCACTGTGATGGTATCTGGTCAAGGGGTGTTATACCCAAAGTACACACATTTATTTCTCATGCTAAATCACACACACACACACACACACACACACACACACACACACACACACACAAACACACACACCTAAAGGAAAACAATAAAATAAAACCACATAACGGTAACTGAGTCACGTAAAAGGCTTACAATTATATGACCACTGACATATAAAGCAATGGATGTCTTGTTTATGCAAAGTCCTGGCAAAAACAAAAAAAAAAGTGAGGGAAGGAATGACTCAGAGGACAAATAATAAAACCCCTTACCAGCTGCCAGATTCAAGTCAGCCAAGCCCAGTCACCCAAAGTCACTACTACTTGGTCAACAATGTCAAATGAACAGGTGGAGTGGAGATGAGACTGGAAACATCCTGGAATTTGTAACAAAGATGAGACCACCTTACAAAACAAAATGAACTAGTTGGGGCATGGTCCTGGTAATCTAAACATAGATAGGAAAATTATGAAAAAGTGAATAAAGACTAACTTTTCATCATAGCTATTTGCATCTGCAAGTCATGACTGAAGTGGATATCATGTAAAGTACAAGTCTCACTCTCTGTTCCGTCTAGGTTTTAAAAGATTTTCAAATCTTTTACAAAATCTGGATATTTCTCCATTTAAAAAATAAATTTGATATTTTTAAGGTTTCCAGATATGAAAATTCACTCTTAATCACGAACTTTATTGCAGCTTACTTGTAAGATCAAAAAGTATAGAATTGCTTCACTGTGTGTCTGTTTCTCCTTCAGTTAAAATCTTTTAAAAACATTTTTCAGGCCACAACAGCAATAGAGTTACCCTGCTTATTTTGTACTGGACCTACCAAGGTCACCTCTTTAAAAAATCAAACAACGACATGGTTGAAGAAGAAAACACTTTACTCAGATAAGCATGAGGGGAGGAGGAGAATGCAAACCTTAGAAGTGTGACATGCATACCTGAATAAAGAAAGGCCTATGAAACTTTAAAAAAAAAAAAAAAGCAGATACAAAAGGGCCTCTGGAATGATATTTGCCAGACTCCAGGATGCAGCTGGATGACTAACAAACATTTGGACTACAGAGTCGTAAGCAGAACAAGTATTTAAGCATTTGCTCCTCTCTTGGCTACGCGATGCCAAACACTGTTCTCTGTTACTCACAGGCCATTTCCATTGACTTCAAGTACCCAGACAGATATTTGAATATAAGCCCATTACTAGTAGTAACATGAGCCCTCTAGCCAAATGCAGCTGGACGATGGGCCAAAGGCTGCTGCCCTCCACAGCTCACACATAACTCCTGAAAGAAGCTGTACATGTCTGAAGGTCCTATTTGGCACAGAATTCTATGGCACTTGGCTGTAGGGCTCAAGTCACTACCAGAAATGGGCTAGAATTCAAATGTCTATCTGTGGATTCTCTCTCAACACCCAATTTACCTGGACTTATGCCTAGTTCTAATGGTCATTTTCTCATCACATCATCTCTTGTCAAATTGGCACTGCCAAGAATGGTATCAGTCATTATGTCAGGTTCCACCAACTCTCTGATAAGATGGGTATAAAAACATTCATTTCACCAGTTAGGGAAACGTCATAGTTTGATTTCATGACAACTTATTCAATCAATCACTTCAGTACTCACATTCCAGGTTGTAGTATGAAAGAGTATAAATTATGAGAGTCCATGTTCTCAATATGTATGAAGTAGTGAATTGTCTCTATTCCTTTTCTCAGGAAGGGACTTGAGGTACCAGACTCCTCCAACTTCTGTTGCAAATCTAGCCAGAAACCCTATTAAGAGTTTTCCTAATCTCTGTCCTAGAGAAGGATGAGAATCCACAAGATCTACAATCTATCATCACCTTTTTACTCCCCTTAAAAGAAATAATAAAGCTTCCCAAAACATCTCTTGGAAACTACTCCACACAAACATAATTCAAACAAAATTTCAAATCTTTCCCTAATACTAATGCTTAGTGCTTATATTAATTTAACATAGACTCTTCACTTATGACAACTTATAAAACATCAGATCATAGATCTAAAGCTCAAAAGGATTTTAAAAGTTATCTAGTCCAACTTTTTCATTTTACAGGTGAAGAAACTGAGACCCCCAAAGAACCAGGATTCAAGTTCAGCTCTCTTTCTAATAAACTATACCATAGTATCTAGCCTTAAGAAATAATGACCTGGAATTTTTTACCATAGGTGAAATCAACCAATTCTTGATCTGGCATCATCTTTCTAGAACTACAGTGAAAGTAAGTTTTTTAAACGTTATAAACCCTTTAATGAACTATCGCATATTTTCCAATAGAAAAATATTTGTTGACAGTACAACTGTTTTAAAATAAATTTTATAATTCTATATTAGTTATAAATTTGAATCTGCTTGGTAATTTCAAGTAGTTTTTTAATTCACTTACACTACCATATATTTCTTTCTGGACAGTAAAATACAGAGAAACATTAAACAATGTTCAGCTTTCCAAGGTCTCCATTTCCTCATCTATAAAAAGGAAAGAGTTGAATTAGATGGCCTCTGAGATCCATTACAGCTCTGAATCTGTGATTCTGTTATTAATGATCTGTTATCCAATGAGACTATGTAATCGAAATAAGACTAGATTTAAATTCAGAAGTCATGGTTCTGCCATTTACAAGCCATGGAAACCTCAGTAGCTCCCTTAACCTGAGCCTCACTTTTCTTCATTTGAATTATATATATTATAGAACTAGTGTATGAATTAAATAAGATAATATCTGTGGAGCATTTTGTAAACTTTATAAAGATTTATAAACGTACTACAACTATGATTTTCTGTCACTCATAAATTTAGCAAAATCAAAAGAATCTTTTGTAGTCTGCCCAATCCAAGAAGCACTACAAATTATAGAAGCAATGATGGGCTTGTGCAATTTCCAAGCCAATGACACTGAGATAGATTTTGTATACTTAGGAGTTTTTGAACATCTAGTAGTTAGAATGGCTGCCAACATGCAGGCATGTCCTAGAAACCGAAAGTTCCTAGCCACACCTCTGAGTAACACCAAAGAGAGTCAAGTCTTCACTATGTAGACCAGTTTGTAACATTTCAACAAATTCTGCTGGGAATGTCAACATGCTGTCATGACACAGACATTTCACTGAAATGATTTTTTTGAGGGAACCATATTTCCCAGTATACCTTGGACTGTCACTCCAGAGACTTCAGGGTAAACTCTGCCTTTTAAAGAATGACTTTTAAAACTCTACAGAAGAAAAGCATACCCATAGGATGTCAGTGATAGGAAGTAAGAAAAACTGTTCTTGAGTAATTTAAAGATGAACGTTACATTACCTGTCTTGTTTTGTTTTCCCTTGGCCAACCCTCTTATTTCCCTCATTTATTTTTTTTTCCTTTCAAATATATCATGCACTATAGAAAATAAGACTGGGAAAGGGTAGAACCAAGATGGCAAATAAGAGGCAGAACCTCAACAGAACTCTCTCAACATTTCTCTCCAAACAATTTAAAAATAATACCTTAAATCAAATTTTGGAGTACTAGAGATAACAAAAGAGCAGTATGAAACATTTTCCAGACTAAGAAAATTTAGGAGGCAGGCAGGAGAGGTCTGTAACAGCAGGTTGTAGGCCTGTCCAGAGCATCCACATGTGGAAGCATCAACAATGGCAGGAATAGCTGCAGCATTAGGAGCTTTTAGCCCAAGGATGGTAAGACACTTAATCAGAAAGAGAATATAGCGGACCATTGAGGGCACTAGGTACAGCTGGCACTGTTTGGCAATTCTATTCCTTCCATGTCATTCTGGGTCATAATTCTAGGGTGGAGAGGAATGTTTGTGGTCAGTCACAAGGGTCCTGGTCACAATTCCAGCATCAAAGGCATGCTAGTACTACCAGTAGCAGGGGAGCAAGGGTCCTTCATGGGTAAGGATAAAAGTGCAAACTAGGAGAGCAAAGACCCACCTCTCCCAGATCATACTACCTTGGAAACACCAAAATTTGTACGATCCCAGAACTAGCTCTGACAATAGCAGTATAAAAAAGACTTGAGCTTGAGAAGTACCTTCCTACCCCTAGGTGACAAAAGTTTCAAAGTGAAAAAAAAATAGGTTTGAAAAGTGAGCAAACAACAAAAAAAGTACTTAATCATAAAAAGCTACTTGGTAATAGGGAAGACCAAGACACAAACTCAGAAGAAGATAATGTAAAAACAGCTAGAATCAAAGCTTCAAGCAAAAATGCTAATTGGACACAAACTCAACAAGAATTCCTGAAAGAATTAAAAAGATAACAGTTGTAGAAAGGAAGCTGGGAAAAGAAATAAGAGCAATGTGATAAAATTTTGAAAAGAATTAGCAACTTGGTAAAAGAATTCAAAAGAAAAATTGAACAAAATAACACCTTAAAAAAAAACAGACTATGCCTAATGGTTAAGGCACAACAATCCACTGAAGAAAATAATGCCTTCAAAGCAGAACTGGCCAAATAGGGAATGAGGTACAAAGGCTCCCTGAAGAAAATAATTTCTTAAAAATTAGAATTAGGCAACTAGTAGATAATGACTCCATGAAACATCCAGAAACAATTAAAGTTAAAAGAATTATTTTAAAATGAAAATGTGAAATATCTCATTGAAAAAAACTGACCTGGAAAATATACTAAGGAGAAATAATTAAAGAATTATTAGACTAGCTAAAAGTCATGATCAAAGAAAGAGCTTACATATCATGTTTCAAGAAATTATCAAGAAAAAGTACCCTGATACCTGAGATTCAGAGGGTGAAATAGAAATTGAAAGAATCCACTGGTCACTTCCTGAAAGATAGCCCAAAATGAAAACTCTCAGGAATATTATAGCCAAATTCCAGAGATTCTAGGTCAAAGAGAAAAATACTTCATTTCAAATATTATGGAGCCACAGTAAGAATCACACAAGATTTAGAGACTTCCACACTAAAGGAGTACAGAGCAAGGAATATTATATTCTGAAAGGCAAAGGGGCTTAGATTACAACCAAGAATAACCTACCCAGCAAAATTAAGTATAATCTTTCAGGAGAAAAATGGATATTTAAAGAAATATAGGACTTTTCAAGCATTCCTTATGAAAATACCAGAGCTATATAGAAAATTTAACATTCAAACACAGGACTCAAGAGAAGTATAAAAAGGATAATTAGTCAAATAGGACTCAGTAAGGTTAAACTGTTTACATTCCTATATGGGAAGAAGATACTTGTAGCTCCTAAGAACTTTATCATTATCTGGGAAGGTAAAAGGAGTTTACATAGGCAGAGGACGTGGGTGGAAATCAATTATGTTGAAATGATTGCCAAAATAACTGAGATGAAAAAAGAGGACTATACTAGGAAAAGGAGGAAGAGAGAAGTAGAATAAGTAGAATGGGGAATTTTTTTTCACATAAAAGAGGCACACAAGGAAAAGTTTTTACAGTGGAGAGAAAATTGGCATGGCAGACAATGCCTAAACCTCACTATTATCAGGATTGCTTCAAAGAGGGAAGCGTACACAAACATACACACACACACACACACACACACACACACACACACACACACACACAAACACAGAATTGTATGTAGAAATCTATCTTACCCAATAGGGAAATAAGACGGAAAAGGGATGGAAGAAAGGAGAGGGTTGATAAATGGGAGGGTAGATTAAGGGTGACAGTGTTTAGAAGCAAAATGGTAATCATTTCAACATAATTGACAGATGAAAAAGAGATAGAAGAAGGAACTGAAGAAACTGAGATGAAGAGAAATATATAGTAATCATAACTGTGAACATGAATGTGACGAGCTCACCAATAAAGGAAAAGCAGATAGCAGAATGCATTAGAAATCAGAATTCAACAATATGTTGTTTACAAGAAACACACTTAAAACAGAGAGACATCCAGAATTAAAATAAGGAGCTAGAACAGAATCCAATATGCTCTGCTGAAGTAAAAAAAAAAAAAAGAAAGAAAGTCAGGGGAAGCAATCATGACTTCAGACAAAACAAAAAGCAAAAACACATTTAATCAAAGGAAATAATCAGGAAACTACATTTTCCTAAAAATTACCATAGACAATGAAGTACCATCAAAATTTTTGAAAAGAATTAACAACTTGGTAAAAGAAGTCAAAAGAAAAATTGAACAAAATAACACCTTAAAGGAAAAACAGACTATGCCTAATGGTTAAGGCACAACAATCCACTGAAGAAAATAATGCCTTCAAAGCAGAACTGGCCAAATAGGGAATGAAGTACAAAGGCTCCCTGAAGTAAATTTCTCTGATAAAGGCATCATTTCTCAAATATGTCTAGAAGTGATTCAAGTTTATGAAAAGAAGAGCCATTTCCTGCCTGATAAATGATCAAAGGATATGAACAGGCAGTTTTCAGAAGAAGAAATCAAAGCTACCTAGAGTCATATAAAAATACTCTAAATCACTATTGATTAGAGAAATGCAAATTTAAAAAACTTAAGGCATCACTTTACATCTATTAGAAATGCCAAATGCTAAGGGAGATGAGGGAAAATGGAGCCCCCTAATTAACGGCTGGTGCAGTAGTTAGCTGATCCGACCATTCTGAAGAACAATAGAAAACTATTCCTGAAGGACAATAAAATCTTGCACACCCTTTGACCCAGCCATGCCACTACTCAGCCTATATCCCAAAGGAAAAAGAAAAATACCTTTATGCATAAAAATATTTATATCACCTCTTTTTATGGTGGCAAAGAATTGGAAATTGAAGGGATGTTCATGGCTTGGGGTATGGCTGAACAAGGGCCATATGATTACGATGGAGTACTATTGTGCTATAAGAAATGACAAGGCAGGCAGTTTCAGAAAAAAAAAAAAACATGGCAATGAACTGATGCAAAGTGAAGTGAGAAGAACCAGGAGATCATTTTGCATAGTTATAGCATGATGGTCAAGTGAAAGATTTAGCTACTCTTATCAATACAATGATCCAAGACAATTTGAAAGGACTAATGAAAAATGCTATCCACCTCCAGAGACAACTGATGACCTCTAAATGCAAATTGAAATATAATCCTCTCCCTTTTGTTTTCTTGCTTTTTCTTTTGCAATATGGTTAATATGGAAATGTTTTGCCTGATTTTAAAATAAAATATTTTATGTAATAGGACTTACCTTTGGAACATTCCCAGATCACCTAAAATGGTGGTACCCCAAAGGAGGGGTCTACCTGAGCATGTCTAGATTACCTGAAGTGGAGAATCCCTACATCCCCTACCATATGGTGGATATAGCCTCCCTCCTTTGATTGACTGCATAGTAAGAACAGACCATCTCAATCAAACAGAGGAGACAGATCTTCATTCTCTTTCTGCTGCTTTTTCTGACTCATCCTCTTTATTGCTTCACCCAGAGAGTGAAGATCACAGGTCACCCACAGCGTGGGGGCCATGAATTAAATATTTGAGAGGGGGAGGACTTCTTTGCTTGTTTGCCCTCTCTCTTAACTTTAGCTCTGAGAAGTAGGACTAAAGGTTGATTCTATGTCACTGATCATTCTCATTTCCAACCAGGGAGTTAGAACCATAACCTAGTTGGAACCAGGATTCTAGCTAAGATGGTATAACAGAGAAGTCAAGAAAAGTGAGGGGACCTGGAATTCAATATTAAGAGGGCCATTGGAGTTGGAACTGTAACTGTTCTATATAGGAATTGAGCTAAATTGCAAATCTAATCCCTGTTCCCTTCCCCAGAAATGAAGGTGGTACAATGTAATAATTACTCAGAGTAGTAGTGACCTAGCATTTACTTAGTGCCTTCTATATGCCAGGTACTTTGCTTGGTGCTTTAAAAACATCATTTCATTTGTTGCTTACAACAACCCTGGGAGGTAACTGTGACTATTACCTTTATTTTATAGTTAAGGAAACTATGCAAACAGAGAGTAAATGACTTGCCCAAGATTACACAACTAGTAAGTGTCTAAAACCACCTTTGAACTCAGATCTTCCTGATTCCAGACCCAGCTTTCTGTTCTGGGTTACCTAGATGCCCTGAACAGGATTATGCTCTATATGTTGGGGAGAATGTCTCCATATTTTTATGTTACATTTTAAGTAAATAATCTTTTGTACAAACTAATTTATTAGAGCCCCTGGGTCAAAGAATAAAACAGAGCAAGCAATTCAAGTACTGAGGAATTAGTAAGAATCACACATGACTTAGCAGCTATAACCACAAAGATTTAGAGAACTTGGAATATAATATTCCAGAAGGCAAAGGATATTAACTTATAGCCAATAATAACTTTCCCAGCTATGGAAGAAAAATAGACCTTTAACGAAAGCTAATTTGACCACTAGTGGCTTAACAGAACTTGGTTATAGGAGTACCTCCTACACTCACGCAAACAGTGTCCATGGAGGATGGAGTCATTTACAAAGAACCTAGATTCCCCCTCCCCAATCCACCTTAAGGGTGCCACAAGGCAGTGAGCACCAGGGTAGTCAGTGCTACATATTTATACAAGTACTTGTGGGAGGAGTCTAGAATTCACAACTATGAATTCATCATAATGAGATTTAAAAGGCACACTGCAGTATCCAGTTGTTTTTCAATTATGTCTGACTTTTCATGACCCCATTTGAGGTTTTCATGGCAAAGACACTGGAATGGTCTGCCATTTGCTTCTCTAACTCATTTTACAGATGAGGAAACTGAGGCAAACAGGGTCAGATGACTTGCCTAAGCTCACACAGATAGTATCTGAGGCCAGATTTGAATTCAGGAAGATGACTCTTCTTGACTCAGGCTCAGCACTAACCACTGCACCACCTAGCTGCCAATACTGAAAAGAGCAGTAGACTAAGAATCAACTAGATATGCATTCTAATTCCCAATTGGCCACACAAGACACTTTACTCTGAGTTTCAGATTCCATAACTATAAAATGAGGCAGTTGGATTATGTGGTCTCTGATCCTCCTTTAATGAGAAACACTCTGGTGAAGTGAACTGAGACTAGACATGGAAATCGGGTATATCTAGTTTCAAGTCCTGTCTCTGGCACACACGCTGACTATATACAGGACCCTAAGACTTAATTTCTCAATGTCTTAGGCAATTTCCAAGATTAACAATGTAGAATAGCTGCAAATTTGCATGAGTAGAGGGAATTTCCTAATTGGGAGCTCCTCATATCAGTGAAATAACAGGTCAAGTCTGAAAAGAAAATGCTATTTCCAGCTTGAACCATCAACTGAAAACTTAGACATACTTTTACTCTAACAGATTTTTTTTGTCAGAACATAAAGAATGTCATAGTCCAGTCTTCTGTCCTAAGTGCTTTAGTATAGTATAATGTCTGACACCATTAGGGCCTTAATAGATACTTCTTTCTTTTTTTTTTTTTTAATTCCTACAAGGACATATTAATTATACTCAATAATATTGATCTCAAAATGTTAGAAAAATATACCCCACATATCTTTAAGCTTCCCTTAACAATGAAAAATGGATTTTGTATGTATGACTCACATAAATCTTTCTTATATTTATTTGTCTTCATTTTTAAAAACTTCTAAAATTTACAAAAAAGCACTGAATCTCACCCACTGTATTTTCTTAGTCTTAACACTATTTCTTTGAATAGGTAGTCACCCTTTATTCTACTATCATAGGATATGGTTGAACATATCTGATGTTTCCCCAATCATGTATTTCTTGATGTTTTAGACTTCTTTGAATCTTTATTTTTTCATACTGAAGAGCCTAGATTTTTAAAAATAAGATTTTATGTGGAATTCCATCAATCTCTTCAATCATTTTAAATGATCTTTCTTGATCACTATTAATGTTTTCAGCTGTGCAGTGACCAAAACTACAATATTTCCAGTGTAGATATACCATCATTTTGTAAAGTATTTTTAAAAAATACTATCCTACAAGCTGATATTCATTATTTTTGTACTTTTTTGTCTGTGCTCATGTTCTAATTATTAATGGGAATTAAGTATTAATGTGAAAACAGAGAATCTCGCATTTCCATCAGCTCTCTACAGGCAAACAGAAGCTAGTGGCTGCCATACCTCAGCTGATGCTAATCAACACTGGTCATGGTTCTAACTCTCATGGTCCCAGTTTGGTCCCAGCTGCTCCACCATCCCACTCACATTTGCTCATGCTTTTGCTTCCTCTGTCTCAGGTCCCAGCATTGCCATCTCAGAGGAAAACAAATAAGGTAAAAAAGAAAGAGGGCACAAATACAGACATCATCCTTTTATCTTGTCACACTGGTGATGCAAGAAGAAGAATCATGAACTTAGATGAGAGGAAGGGTAAATTTTTTCCTGTACTAGAAATTGCTTCTTATGGTTATACTTTTTTGAGGTCATATCAAGATCAACAGTATTCAACTCCTTCAATAGTATGTCTATTCATTTGTTATTGAAAATTTAGAATACTGACATATAAATCTATATTTACAAAGCCAAAAACCATGTCTTTTTTTAATATTCTCTGGCCCCATTACAGCAGAAAAGGAAAGTAGGTCATAAAGAACTGAGAATCATTTTACATTTTTCTCCTTTTCATAGATTGCCATGATCAAAGAATTCCATACCAAGGAACAAACTGATACACACACCCCTTTATACTTAGCAAGGTTGGTTCCCAAAAGGCAGATATAGTCCATTGCTGGGGCCATACTTAAAGACTTTCCTGACTGAGTCTTTTCCTTGCTGGCATATTCTTCAATAATGTAGAATCACTTCCATATCATGATGAGACCTTGGGATCTTATGGAGGCAAAATCATTAAGCATGTTCACTACTGGGTTTCCTTAGAAATCATATATGTCTACCATACCAAAACCAAAGATACTCAAGACCCTACCCTACTGCTGCCAAAAAAAATTCAAAACCAAATAGCCAGTGATTCATAAATAACACAGTAGTCAAGATAGTTGACACAATGTCCTTTTCTAAAGACAAGAAGCAATGCCTTAATCCCAGTTCAGCTTGGCATGTCCCAAATACATTACCCTGAATTTGTCCACATTGAGGCTTACTCATTTTGCCCATTCACAGAATTTGAAGGGATCGTGTTGTGGTTAATTCTCATCACTTTGACATTTCACTACAGTTAGTGTCATCTACAGAGTTGAATATTTCACTGTGTGCTTTTCTAGATAAACATTGTCTATTGCAATAGAATTTAGTGTAATGGAATTTGATCTACAAAATTTTTCATCATTTTTCCCCTTTCAAACACAATGTGCTCATGAATCTATGACATAATACCTACTGCATCTTTGCAATTCAGTATATGTCATGCTTCTAATTAACTGGATACTTAGCCTTATTTCTTTAAAGGAACTTTAGGCTTTTGAGTGACCATTAAATAACATTCAATGACAGATTTTCTTTGATGAAGTCCATTGTCCTTTTGAAGGTCTGATTTCCTATGGATTGTCCTATCTGTTTTTAAAAAGGATTAGTCACTATGTGTTCAGGATTACTCTCAATTTTTTCCCATTACATTGTCCTTTTCTAATACTGTAAAGATGTTTGATATGGATTTATTAGAGAATGCATAAAGTAAGCAAAATCTTTCATTGATCCTCTAGGATTAAACTACCTGTAAGCAACAGCCGGCAAGACAGACTGGAGGACTCTGCCATATTCCTAAACTACAATGTTAAATGATACATATGATTTTCCAACAATGCAAAAGATAACTGTTTATCACATCATATTTTTAAGAAAACACTATCGCCACAAATCAAATGGTGTTTACGGTTAGATTTACTTTTACCAGAGGCAAAACACTCAAGAGAGAGATTCAAAGAATGAGGAGTCAAAACTGAATAGTCACTGATCAATAATTAATGCATGAGTCAGCTAGACTATAACCACAATGTCCTTTTCTAAACACAGTATGCCATTCATTACCTCCAGATGATCCATGTCTAATGGGTATTACTAGTAGTATCAAGTCAACAAAACTGATATAGTGGGTATGTGCTGGATTACTACCCCAAAATCTGGCTGCTATTATCTCCCCCTTGGTATTCCAGAGTAGGCTGAGAGTTTAGGGTATATCTCCTCTATTACCATCAACCTAAGACCCCACCAGGTGTATTCCTCCCACTGATAGATGCTGGTGAGCAGCATTATAATTTAATTTGACCACTCTATCAATTAACTTTTACAAAGAAATTTCAAAGACACAGAAAGAAAAAGTTTATAAACATTTTCACCCTATATCTCAAGGTATGCTTTTTCCTATTCTACCGTGTCACTCTTAGTTCATTATCCGTAGGACTTTGTTCCTTCCACATACATATCCAAAGACCAAATGAGTCTTTGTCTCAGCTACAAGGGGACTATGTTTCAAAGGTCAAGCCTGCAGGTCACTCCTTACTCTTCAGAGTATCCACACATAACTGGCCACAAAATCTAGCACTGGGATACTAAGCTATTGTTCTCCCTTCATCTAAAACATGAAAGAACAAATACCAAGGGAGGCAAAGAACCTAGACTTGTGTTCGCAGGGCCACATGTCCTCAGAGGGGAGAAGGCCCTCAAGGACTCCCTGCTACATGATTGCCTCCCACTGGATGCCATCTGCAAAGAGGTCCAACCATCAGCATTTTTAAGATGCTTATTCCCCACATTCTCAGCCACGTTAAAAAAAAAAAAAAAGTACCTAACCATGTGGCTCACAGATTTGTACTAGTTACAGAATGTCTGTTATTAATGCTTCACAGTCTCTCCAGACACTTCCATTCCACAGACTCTCCTAGAAGCAAGCTCTCCAGCTTCTTTTACATGAGGAATTTACATTGGTTCAGTACACTGATGTCCTCTGCACATGGATCAGTTTTCATCATATTAGGAAACAAAGATAACTCTCATTAATGCAATTTGATCAAATAACCATATTAGTTCACTGTACTAAAACTAGAATGAATGTTCTTAGTTCTATATAGTCTTATCTATTCCTCTATTCTCAGATTTGTTCATTCACTCAAAAAAACCATTTATTAAGTCATTACTTTGTGCAAGACATGGCAAGTATAAAAACAAAGTGCATAAGACGCAATCCTCAGTCTCAAAGATCAATGAATCACACACCTGGACTTCCACTGTATGCTAATATACAACTGGAACTGGAGGCAATACCTTCTCCATATCCTCAAGAGAAAACTCTGACACAATGGTAACTAAAAACATTTTTAGATAAAAAAGAGAACAGATTATTAAAAGATTAAATAGATTATTAAAAGTTAACAAGAATCACATAGTTCTTAATCTACAAACATTAACTGTTGACATTCTTAATGTTGGCACATGATGTTAAGATCATAAAGGATTCTTAGTTCAGTAGATAAGACAAGAGAGATAGCCTTGACCATGCTTTGATTATTAAGGTTTTAGTGAAGCATATGAAAATAGGATACATGCAGACACTGCAAAATGGGCAGTGAGCTTGGTTTAGAATTGAATGAGAAGCCCTATATATACCCAAATATTTATAAGAGCACTTTTTGAGCTAGCAAAGAACTAGAAATAAAGCAGATGTCCATTGTTTAGAGAATGACTAAACAAATTGTAGTATATGAATATATATGTACAATATACATGAATATATTTTAATGCCATAATGACAAATATGATAGATATAAAAAACCATGATGCTGTTGCAAAGTGAAATAAACAGAATAGAATACAATTTCCACAATAATTCCAACTTAGTAAATAGAACAAAATAATAAAAAATGAATATTTCAAAATTATAAAGAATAAGTATGGTTCCAAAGACGAGATAGTAGAAGATAACTCTCCCCCACCACTTTACAGAGGTAGAGTGTCTCTGGATATGGAAATTGCATTTTAATGTCATATTTGAAGAGGGGGTATATCTATGGAGGAGGGGACTCTATGAATTTTGCTGACTTTTTTCCCAACTTTTTAAAAAAAATTATTTGTTATAAGGAATGCCTCTCTACAATGAAGGAAGGGAAAGATGATAAGAGATAATTTAGGGGATGAAAAACAAAAGCTATCAATAAAATTGCATTTTTTAAAAGAACTGAACAAGAGTAAGAAAGCAATCTAGATTGCCTATGGAAAATGATGCAATTTTTTTAATGACCTCAAGTTTGTTCTTAAAAGACCCATTTCTTTCTAACACCAATATTCTTATGGAAAAATTATATGACTTATAAGCCTTGTAGTACTCTGGTCTCTGAAGAACTGAAGTTGAGGGTTACCCAGAAGGTATAGTGAGTTGGATAGTGAGCATGAATAAGCTACAACATACTACTTTTTTTAAATTCTATTAGAAAAGCAGATATAACATAAAAGTCATCATCAAAGAAGTCCATGCCTAGAATAAAAGATGGTCCAGATCAAAGAAGATCCAATAGCTGACCTACATCCTCCACTCTATCTTTATGCCAGGTGAATTCAAGGAAAGTCTCTCAGAATATCGGATGGATTCCTATGGCAAACTTATGGGAGTATATAAATGAGAGATTCAAAGAATGAGGAGACACACAGGGGCTATGATATGCATCACTGTAAGAGATATACATGATTATGAGATCATAGATTCAGTGACATATTCTGCCAATGATGTTAAAGGATCATGAATTATGGAGTGCCACAATTTCTGATGAATCAAAACTGTAATTGACCCAAAAGGCTATAGAGAGATGCAAGGTGGGCCTAAATAAACTATAGTTATTACTGATTACTAATACTATAACAAATTACATTACCAATAGTTAATTGCATGCAAAAAAAGTGTCCTAAATGATATTAAAAAGATGTACAACCAGAAAAGGAAAAGGATCAATAGTATGGCTAAAATAAGAAATAACCAATAGACAATCAGAATGATCCCTTGTTAACCTAATGCAGTGTGTGTGTGTGTGTGTGTGTGTGTGTGTGTGTGTGTGTGTGTGTGTGTGTGTGTGTGTGTGTGTGTGTGTGTGTAAACTAGAGCAAAGTTGTAAGCATTTTGGGTAAACTATATGTAAACAGAGGGACACCTAAACCAGAATTACACAAGGTGAGGAAACATAGGTGGGTTGCAATCTGCACCAAAGGAAGAGGTAGCCACATCCATGAGGTCAAAAATCCATTGAAGTATTAAATTACTCCTACTGTAATCTTCATCCAATAACCAGTGAGTTAGTACTCTAGTGAAGGCACAAGACTATAATCATGCTGACATTCTTGCTATAAATAATAGCAGGAGAATGATTACAGACATAGCCATCATTTCAGGAGGAAACATCTGTGTGCAGTAAGAACATTGACATATTCCAGGAAAATTCAAATTATCAATCAAATTAAAATAAATGATAAAGATGAAAACACACTGAGATTACAGCAGCTACAACCTAAACTATTTAAACAAGTTCTTGACTCCAAAAAAAAACGGGAAACGTAAAAAAAAAAAAGTAAAGATATTGCTATTTCTTAGAGATACAATAGACTCACAGAATCTCAGTTAGAATCTGACACCGAGTACTAGGCACATTATGCCTGGGGAAAAAAAAAAGAATCTCTTATCCCTATGATAATGTACGGGGCCATCTGGCCTTTTCCTGAAGACTTCCAGGGACAAGGAACCTAATACCACTTGAGGAAAGTCATTTCACTTTCAGATAGTGTTAAGAAGTCCCCCACCCACCACCTTTATAAATGTAAATTTGCTTCTTTGTAACTTCTACTGATTGTTCATTGTTTCAAAGGGTTTTCAAATACTTGAAAAGAACTGTATCTCCCCTTCCAGGTCTTTTCTTCTCCGACACAATTCCCAAATCTTTCAACTGGTTGCTCTATCCTAGAAAAAAAATTTCCAATATCCTTTCCAAAATGATCATAATCCTCCAGATGTTTCTAACCAGAGTAGAGAACAGAAAGACTATCACCTTTCTAGTCTGAGATAATATGCCTTTCAATACCCTAGATTGTATTAGCTTTTATCGATCTATCACATTGTTGATTAATATTGATTTTTTAGGACACTAAAACTCTAGATTCTTTACAAATTAACTACTCTCTAGCCACATCTCCCCCTTCTTTGTACATGAGAAACTAATTTTTTGGAACTTAAGCAAAAGACTTTAGATTTATCTCTGTTAAATTTCATTTCTGATTTAGTCCAGTATCAGTCAGTTAAAATCTTGCTGAATTCTGATTAGTCATCTACTGTTAGCTATCCCTCTCAACTTTATGTCATCTCTCAATTTTATAAGCATTTTTTTCTGTTCTATTTTTAAGATTTGATAAGGAAGTTCCCCAAGGAACTTTATGAGCTTGTCAGGACTCGTGGCAGATGGGAATTTGGTAGCCAGATGTTAATTTACAGGATGATGAACTTTTGTTTAGGAGTTGGTGATCTTACCTGAAGAACATTGGTCTTTTAATTACATCTCCCCATAAAATGAGAACTTTCTCACTAGTACTTTGTGGATAAAATTAACGTCATCTGACTAAGTCTTCATAACTAGAGTTGCCCCCAAGAGGAACTAGTCCCTTAGGACCCACCCCTTGGTGCCTCCTTAAGAATGAATTTCAGTGATAAAGGCTGCCATCCAAATGAATTAGTCAACTCAGACTCTTGGAAGGTAGCCATTCTTTTCTGCTCTGGTATAAAAAGCCTGCAATATAAGTCATAGTCTAGGTTCTCTGTAGCTCTGGGGCTAAAGAGACTAGGTTCAATTTTTGGTACTGGCCCTAAAAAAAAAAATCCTTTTTTCGATACATTGCCTTCGTCTAGAGTTTACTTAAGGAAATCTAGGAATATAACTCACGTCTAGATCTTAACAGATATGGAAACAAGGGTCACTCTTACATATTGTATTAGCACTCCAAGGTAAAAATGAAAATGTGATTACTGAACAGACTTTTAGTCTCCTAAAAATGCAAAGAATTCATAATCATCTACAAACAAATGGAGGAAATGCATGCAAAGACTAAAAAATATGGTCTGGTTAGAAACTTTACCTCCATACATAGATCCTCTGAAGGTTTGGATTTTCCCCAAAGGGAAATTCATTTGTGACAGCTTGACAAGCAGCACAAAGAAACATGCTATGAGGGCTCGTGATTCCCCAGAAAGGAGTCATTTGGAAGATACCTCAAAAAACCATTCTCCATTTGATTTGTATTTGTGTACCCACATTCCTTGAGTACACAAATACAAATCAAATAGAAAATGGTTTTTGTGAAATGCGCACATTTAGAGACATCTCTCCTCCAAATGTTTATATGAACTATTTGTGCCTCACCTGTGGTGAACCTTCTGAGCTCACACTGGTCTGATCAATCATAGTAGAACACAATGTACCTTTAACTCCAACATAATGATGTCATTTTGATCCTTCTCAAGAGCAAAGATACCCACCATAGATTACTCTGGAAAATTTTCAAATATAGTTCATGTTGTGAAGGTTTTTCTAGATTTTGAAATGAGTAAAAATCCTACTTATTCATTAGACTGTGAGCTCCCTGAGAGCAGGGACTGTTTTTTTACTTTTTTTGTTTGTTTCCTTGGCATTTGCAAAGTATAACAAATGCTTGATGATGGACTGCTTACCTCAGGGGTAGAATATTATTACATTTGATCCTTACAAAAACACTGGGAGGCAGGTGCTATTACTATACCCATTTTACAATTGTGGAAACTGAGACAGAGGTTAAATGATTTTCCCAAGATCTAACACAGCTAGCAATGTCTCAGTTCAGATCTGAACTCAGGAGTTCCTGATTCCAGAACTCTACACATACCACCTAACTGGCTTAAGGTGCAGCATTTAATCAGTCAAGGTAATACATACAGTAATGAGGTACAGGACAATTTCTATTTCATCTTACAAAATACATAAAAACCAGAGACCTATTTACAGATATGAAAAATACATAAAGGAATCACAATAGCCTACAAGTGATTAATACAATTCCCTTACCTCTTTGGTGGATCCCAACTTTATACAAAGTGTTATACAATCCTCTCCTCTCTCCCCTAACAAAAAAAAAATCCTCAGTGCTACCATATGGGTTGGAAGCACTGTCTCCCTCCCCAGTGAAAACACATTTAGGAACTACTAGGCAAACAAGTGTAATGGTAATTTAAATGGGAAGATCTTTCCCATTCATTAATAGATCCATGTGATCTGCTTAAATCATATGGAAGCCTAAGTCATATGTGGAAGAAGGAGTTTGCTGAAGGCGGGGAGCAGGAAGGGTGGAACAGGAAGAGGTGGAGCTGGAGCTGAGAGAAAGTTGGTCAGACTAGTCAGGGCAGGCAGCAACTAGCATGAGTGGGAGAACTGGTCTGTGATTTTATTTAAGGGAGTTGATTTGTAGGAAGCCTAATGGAGGTAAGGCTTGGGGGTCATGTTGCTCTCTGCATTATTGTGTGTAGATTTCTTTGTTTCTATGATGGATTTGGCTTTCTGGTGTCTGAATAAATGTTTTGGTTCTGTCTTCCACGTAGAGACTTTTGCATTTTGTGATTCAGAATTGTGCCAGCATATTCATGGCTACTGTAGGCGCTGTGAGTATCACATTGGTGCTACAACAAGTTTCTTACCATCAGACTAGCATTGTCAAAGAACTCATGTCAATAGCAGTGAGAAAACACCATGTCTTTTGCTCCCTTACATTAAGGTTTTAATCCCTCAGTATTCATCCTTCTGTTGGGACCACATGAACAATGTTCTTTTCTCTTTAAGAGGTACACTAGTCATGCCATGTCCTTTTTCTGGGTAAAAGATCAAGCCCCAAACTCTTTAGCTTGAAGTTACTCACATTGCAATATCAGAGGCCAGTGCCACTCAAGAAATCTCCCTTCTTGAGTTTGCTAAATTTAGGGATAATAAAATTTCCATTCTTGGTCTAGAAGTCAGTTTCTAGAACTCTCCAATTTTGGATTAAGGCAATCCCCAAAAGCTGATATCATCTCCACATGGGTGAGCACTTGTTTTACTGTTACCATCTGTTTCTCCCAAGTCACTACAAATAACCTCTGGGAGACATTGAACTACTAATGACTATTCTGGTCCAGGCCATTCAGTCAGTTCTTAATTCATCATTCTGGATAATTATGCTTTTATCCAGCCCACATCCCTTCATCTTTTCTCTGAGCAGCATGAGAGACTTAAGATAATAGATCTAAATATGGAAGGTATCTCGTAGGTCATCTATTCCACCTCCTCATTTTAGAGTTGAGGAAATAGAAGCTTGCAGAAATTGAGTGACTTGCCAAATGTCACACAGGCAGTAACAATCAGTGGGGGACATTTGAACCCAGATCCTCTGACCCAAGAGCCATTGCTCTCTCCATTGTGTGCCTTTTTGAAATAGTTTGCTAGGAACTTGGAAAACAATATCTATAGTATTCCACCTAATCTATAAGTTTAGCAGTGCTATCAAATAAGAATCTTATCTGTTCTTGAGAAAGCCTTATTGACTTTTGTGATCTCTTTCTTTGCTAGAAGTTCATTTACCGATCTTTTACTAGTATTTTCAATAGGTTTCCAAGAACAAAATCAAATTCACTAATCTCTAGTTCACAGAATCCATTTTCTGCCATTTGTGGAAAGCTGAAGGATCATTTGCCCTTCTTCCATGTGATTTTTCTATTCTCTTCCATGTTTCAAAGACTACAGACCATGGATTAGCAACCCCATTTGCCAATTCTTGAAGTATCCTTTGATATCTGGCTGAGATCACTTGAATTTAATATGGGTGGCTGCGTATTCTCCTACTATATTTTTCTTTTTAAGCATTTTGTTCTACCTTTTCTGATTCTTTGCTTAATGAAAGGAAAACAGTTGACACCATGGGGAAGTCAACTGGAGGCCAGAAGTTGGGGAGGCCAGCAAACTTTTGTTCTCCTTGCCAAACTGAGATGCATAGTAATGAAGAACAATGCCAATGCAATTTTATAGAGGCTTGGGAGCAGTAGCTACATTGCAAATAGGAAAAATAAATTGAGGGGAAAATGAGTCTGCAGAGACTCAAAATGTATCTCAAAGTGCTTATTGATCTACCTCCAAAAAAATGAAAGTGAGAGGTCTCCAGAAACAAACATTCTAGGTTTTAGGGACAATGAAAAGTTCCTAAAAAACAAGGAATGAAACTTCATTGTGGGCAGACAGAAGGGATAGAACTGCAAAACACAGCCATCTTGAACAAATGATATTTATAAAAAAAATACCCCTCCCTCTGGTACCAATCGTTAGGACTTTTGCTAGGGGCAAAACAATCAGTCAATCCCATCAGCGATGAAAGTATAGCCTTTGCTAAATTGGACTTTCACCCAGTAGAGCACTGAGGGAGAGGCAGGAGCAACTGGTTACTAGTTACAGGTTCCAAGGAGGGTTACTAGGGCAGCATCCTACTCTCCCCCAAACCATGACAAAAGCTAAATCCTCCCAAAGTAGCTGAAAGCATAACCCTCCACACTAGGGCCAGGATGGTGACTCCAAAGTAGAATGGGCAAAGGTCAGGAAGGGATAGAAACAATGGTGTTGCCAGGAAATCTTCCCTATAATGAAGAAGTTCGTGATGTTCTAATAATACAAGACTAGTCCTAGGACTCAACATATTGTTATGCCATGCTGACTGAGAGTCTTGCATCAGGGTAGCTCAGGGATGAGGGCATCAACAAAGGAATTTGGGTATTTTATAGGGAGGGAAGTGGGCTCAGGGCTAAACTTCCATTGATTTCCTGCCTCAGAAGTCACAGGAAGAGAAAAGTCAATTATCCAAAAAACTAAAATAGAATATCCAAATGGGGGAGGAGCAAAGGGATTACTAGAGAAAGGACAGAAGAAAAGGAAAGGGGTGCCAAGAGAAAGGGAACATTGCTAGGGCATAGACAAATTTTGGATAGGAGTGGGGTTTCCTAACTACAACAGCTTAGTCATAGAATACATATGTAGATCTGGTATTCTGGTGCTTAAGATAGGGGAGGGAAGAACCAGGAGCAAACAGTGCGGACAGAGAATTCCAGGTAGCTAAAAAATCATCCCTACCCAGAAGAGAAATACAATCACCTCTCAAAGTGATGTCTTACCAAAATATGTCACTGTAAATAAAGAACTCAGACTACTCCACTTGCCTTAGCCAAGAGGAACCTATTTACTACTCCTGTGATTGTATCATTGTCAAAAAAAGCTTTTAAAATGCCCCCTCCCCCAAAAAAACAAAGCACAGATTATTATGGCATGACTATTTTGTATCTCTATTTTAAATGAGACCCTCAAAGCCAACAGAGTCCAAAATGAAAAGAGAAGGCAAGCAGTTAAACAATTTCGTGAAAAGATTATTTATTTTGCAAACTGATGGATTACGCATATGAGTTATTAGAAAAATACTATAAGTTGACTGGCAGTGGTGGGAAGTCATTTTTTCATGATGGAAATAGGAAAAGCACCAGAGATTTTTTAAAATGAGAGTTTATTTGATTTTCCTTTTGCATAAATGGATTTTATGTACTGAAAAAGTAGCTAATCTTGATAGATATCAGTGGAATTCGTTTTACAGCTGATGGCTATTGGAGCCAGCTTTCTTATCCAGCTTTCTTTTCTCAACCTTTCAATTGAGGATGACACCAATATTTATGTGAATTGGGGAAAAGAAAATGGACATAGGGTACATCAAACTGCTTCATGTTCAGTAAAACTAAACCTAACAATCTGCCCAAATAACTGGCAAGATATTTCTTAAGACTGTAGATTCTGCTTGCTGGTTTAAGGCAAAGACTTAAATCCAATGGGCTATCAGATATCTCTGAGATTTTTATTTTTTTTCTTTCCCTTCTTCTTTCAGGATGGTCTTAAGTGAGATCCAAGTACCAGAAAACTATGTAATTCAAAACCACATGCAACAAAATATGATAAGTAATCATTCTCACTTTAGCTCAATAATTGTCAGAGAGATCAGTGTGTATCTATATGTGAGTGTGCCCACTTGCATGTACAATATTTAAATGACCTTCATTTATAAGATCATCATATGCTAGCATCCAAAAGTAGAACTGAGATTGCATGTCCTGATGCAGAAACAATAACCTACTTCCAACTATTTTTATCCACTCAGTAACACTGAGATTTGAATGATGCACACTATATATTATTTCCCAAAGAGTCAAAACTATATTTAGAATTAAAATTGGTTTTTGGAAGTTCAGCTTACTGCCCCCCAAAGCAATGAGTCACACACCAGAAGGGGATGGATTTGGTAGGCAAATACTAAGTCATTAACTGCTCAGCAAGAGTTCACAGAACACCTTAGATCTCAGGATGAGTTTTACAAAATACTGTGCAGTTAATGTGCATTGGAACATCAAGGTCATTTTGTTCATTGAGGTCTTGTGTTCTTTTTTTTCTTTTTAAAGGTGCCAGAGGATCTTTCTCTTTCATTTTAGAACCATAGGGTTAAATTAGCCTTGAAGATAAATTAAAATAGTGTCTTCTTATCCTTTACATTAGAAAATGGTGCCTCTGTTTCATCAGTATGAGGTAATGAACTTGTTTTTCGAGCATTTTTCTTTTTTTGGTGCCAATAAATGAGTCTTTAGTGTTTTGAGTTCCCATTGTGGGATGCACCAGGGAAGACTGGCAACTTATATGTAACAGTCAGAGAGCAATTGGGGGTACTGAGAGGCTTGCCCAGGGGCAAACAGCCATTTAGCATCAGAGTTTAGCATTCCACTCACTAAATAAGCCAGTTTCCTTTACTTCTTATTTTGCTGTTGGTGATCACTCATTTTCAGTTGTTTTCTACTCTTTGTGACCCCATTTGAAGTTTTCTTGGCAAGGGTATTAGAGTGCTTTGACATTTTCTTCTTTAGCTTGTTTTACAAATGACAAAACTGAAGGCAAACAGGGTTAAGTGACTGGCCCAGGGTCACACAGCTGGTAAGGGCCAGATGTGAATTCAGGAAGATGAGTCTTCCTGACTCCAGGCCTGACACTCTATCCACTGTGCCACCTTGCTTCTCTTTGCTTCCTGTGTCTTTGGAGAAATAAAACATTTGGTTACAGCAAAGTCCTCAGTTAACTCCTAGGTATAAATTCTCTGGGAATCGCTCTCAAAGTTTTAATTACCCTCTTTCTAAAAATGACTTCCCAATCTTTATTTCCAGCCAAACTTTTTTTTTATTATCCTGCTAGCATAACCTTTGAAGACTCAGTTCACCTCTATGGCTTGGAGGTCACTGTAATGGTGAAAGAAGGTAGAATTATATATATAGATATAGCTGCAGATATATATTTTTTCATCAGTTGCCCGGAAAAATTTTATGTAACACAGCTCTGAGTCATAAGGTAGACCTAACTAGGGTGGTAAATTAAAACATCAGATTAAAAAGTATCTTAAAATATTAAAGGCTAGTGAAAAATCCCTTCATTTTGTTCACACAAATGAAAAAAGAAACATCAAAAAAAGTAAAATTATTTTCCTACCTGATAAGTGGAAGAGGCTGGGTTTCAAATCCAAGTCTTCTGACTTTAAGTACCATGTTCATGCCATTCCACAATTCTTAAATTAAATAAGACTTACACTCACCTTGAGTCCCAAGAGTTTCTGAAAGGTTCTGCTTTCTCACTCAGCTTAAATTCAGTCCAGATTTATTCAAGCAGCTAAGGGAGCTAAAGGCCACCTGAAATTATTTTAATCGTGAATTACTTAAGTAATGACTTTCCCACTCTCTGTTTGCTCCTGCTCTTTCTTTTTTCATAGCCTTAGCTATTAAAATAAATTTCATTTTGGATTAATGTAATCAAAATAAATAAAATATATTGTTTTTTTAAATACCCATTATTTCTTAATGACCTTGAGCTTTTTTCTTTCAGACAATGTGACGTTTCTGGGAAAGGCTGCATTTTTTCTCCCCCATTTTATTTTACTTAGTTCTCAGAGACAAGTATGACTATGTTTTTATGAGACCTCTGACAAGTTACTTTATTTTCTGTAATAGCAATGAAAAGATCAGACAGCAAAATGTCCAGAGGCAGATGCTGGGGAGAGGGCTGTGACTGCCCAGATATTTGGTGAAATCAGACCCCTCTATTGGTGGGCCATTAAGAACAATTATACAAACATTCACTAGGCATCTACTCTCATGAAAGACACTAGAAATACACAGACACCAGTGAAACAGACACTGGCCTCAAGGAGTTCCCATTCTATTTGGAGTTACAGGCACACAAGTAAATACAACATATATACAAAATAATGTAGTTTGATTTCAAAAAGCAGAGAGTACTAATAATAGTGGATCAGGAAAAGCCTACTGTATGCGGCTGGCACCTGAACTTTTCTTTGAAGGAAACTAAGCAATGAATTCACCTGAGCCTTTGAAATCTGACTACTCTATTTTCCCATTTGTTTTTAACTCAGGCAAAACTCCTTCCCAGTCTTGAGTCACCATGCTTGGTTTATTTACCACCCTTCAACCCACTCCTTCCTAACATCACAACTCACAGACCACTAAGTACTCTATTCTGGCCTGCTCTTAATGCAGGTGACTCACTCTCCCACGTTTCCTGTCTCCTCCACCTTGACTCCATTACAGAAGTACAGAATCTCAGAGCTGGAGGGCACTTCGAAGCCTGTCTAGTCCAATCTATACCTGAGAAACAATCCCCTCTTCAACATCCCTGAGCAAGTAGGCTAGGAGACTTATGAAGAAGAAAAAACTTGCAAGGCAACCCATCCCACTTGGAGACAACTCTAATTGTTTAGAAATTTTTCCTTAAACAGAGACAAAAATTTGTCTCTTTGCAACTTCCTTGCTTATATTTCTGCCTTCTAGGCTCTTGATTCTTCCTCAGGCCTGAGTTTCTTCCATCTAAGGCTGAGAAAACCATTACATCACACCCCCTCCATTACTGACGTTTCAACCCAGTGGGGACATTAATGCCCTCTGCTGGCCCCTGAATGTCTAACAGGTCTAAAACAGCTGCTTGGCTGGGATTTAACCAATTAACTCCTTAGGTTTCACTACAGAGAAAGAGAAGTAGATCCTTTGTGCAATAGCTCAAGTAGTTTTGCTGCATGAGGAATCTATCTTTAGTTAACATGATTGGAAAACTTTACTTTTACACGTCAACCCATTCTCCTACCCTATACAATAACAGAAGTGTTCTTGTCCTTGAATATTTGAGAAATATTTGCAGGTCTCATGGCATACCCAAGCAAAAACTTTGCGAGCTGTCCAGCTAGTATCTGTTTCCTGGACTAAATTTACGTTAGCATTTATCCATTTTTTAAAAGTATAGTGCTTAAATCCTTCCATAGACATCTAAATTAGCCATCCTGCAAAATGATATTGTAGTCAATATTCACTCAGTGATTGAGTACATATTGAATAAGAGTCAGACAAATATCTGGTCCTGTCTTAGCCACCATTAATACTGATAACTCAGAGTATCACCGATCCTTACTATATTATACCGCATTTTATCACAGTAGCTTGAAAGGGACTTTTTAAAGATATGCTCTAGGCAAATGAAAGATTGAAGACTGTGGAAGATTTTTTTAAGTGGAGATAAGAAGATAATAGATGACAGAAAGAAGGCAAATCTACTTAACTATAATTTTTCTTTCTTTTCCCTACCAATTCCTTATCAAAGAGGAATTCTCTACAGATGATGAAGTCTTCTATGTCCTTTTTGGGGAATACATTGTATCAATTGTATCAAGCACCAGAATATTACAGAGCTTTCTAAATGAGACATATAATTGCCCAAAAGAATTTCCTTTTACTATCCACACAGAAAAAAAACAAGTGGATGAAAAACATCTAATCCCATACTATGACAGAAAATTGGATAGACAACTTATAAAACTCACCCATTAGCTCATATATCTGGAAAATTACAAATGGAAAATGACTAGGGCCCCAAACTGAACAGGAAAAAAAAAAGCAAACTAGATTGTCTTTTGTAAAGTGATTTTAATGACTATAAATTTCTTTGGAAATAAAGGCCTATATATATTTTTTCCCCTTTAACTATTTATTTTTAGTTTTCAACATTCACTTTTATAAGGTTTTGAGTTCCAAATTTTTCCCATTTCCTCTCTTCTCCCCTCCCCAAGATGGCATTCAATGTGACGTAGGCTATATAGGTACAATAATATTAAACATATTTCTACATTAGTCATGTTGTCAAAGAAGAATCAAAACAAAAGAGGAAAACTACAAGAAATTGAAAAAGGAAAAATAGGACATTTCACTCTGCATTCAGACTCCATAGTTCTTTCTCTGGGTGTGGTTAGCATTTTCCATCATGAGTCTTTTGGAATTATCTTATAATAGGGGTGGGGAACCTGTGGCCTCAAGGCCCATTATGTGGCCCTCTAGATCCTCAGATATGATTTTACAGAATAAATCCCCTTTGTAAAAGTATTTATTCTGTAAAGTTTGGACTCATTCAAAAGGCTATACCCAAGGACCTAGAAGGCCACGTGTGGCCTTCAGGCCACAGATTCTCTACCCCAGTTTAGATCATTGTATTACTGAGAAGAGTTAAGTCTAAAAAAGTTGGTCATTGCACAGTGTTGCTGTTACTACGTACAATGTCATTCTGGTTCTGCTCACTTCACTCAGCATCAGTTCATATACATCTTTCTGAATTCCTTTGCCATCACAAAAAGAGTTGCTATAAATATTTTTGTACATGTGATTCCTTTTCCCTTTTATATGATCTCTTTGGCATACAGATCTAGTAGTGGTAATGCTGAGTCAAAGGGTATGCACAATTTTATAGAAACGTCAGTGTTTTCTAACACCAATATTCTTCCAGTGATGTTATATGACTATGAGTGAGGGGGTAGCCAGGTGGTGCAGTAGATAGAGCACCAGTGCAGAAGTCAGGAGGACCTGAGTTCAAGTCTCACCTCAGACACTTGACACTCACTAGCTGTGTGACCTTGGTCAAGTCACTTAACCCCAACTGCCTCATTCTGGGTCATCTCCAGTCATTCTAATATCTGGTCACTGGATTCAGATGGCTCTGGAGGAGAAGTGAGGCTGGTGACCTGCACAGCCCTCCCTCACTCAAAACAAAGTCAAGTGCAAGTCATGGCATTATTTCTCTGATGGTATGGTCTTCTTTGGCAATGAAAGATGAACACACACATGACTGAGTTATAGAGTACTACATTCTCCAAAGAAGTTACCATGAGCAGCACCCAAACAACAATGGCAAATTTGTGGGAAGATATGAACCAGACGTAGAGAATGGGCAGTGATGGATGTACTGAAATCTATAATGTTGAAGGAAATGTGCACTTCTATAAGATTTCAAATCCTTCAGAGAAAGTCCCACCATGAACAGTCTTCAGTCTGAGAAAACCAGAACACGTATAGTTACCAAGGAACTGAAAGCCAAAATAGGGAAATAGACTAATGAGTTAAAGTCACTGGTCTCAGAAAAACTACATAGGCAAACTTGAAAGAACTGATGAATATGATGGATGTCCTGACAGTTATGATTTCTGAAAAAATCAAGGAGAGGAGATAAAGCCAAGATGGGGGAACAGCAGGATGAAGTGCAGCTAAGCTCTATCCCACTACTCCTTCAACCAGATCTAAAAAATCTATCAGACATAGTCTGGATTTGGAAATCCTATCTGATTAATTCCTTGATTAAAAGACAAATAGTAATAAAACTCACAGTGAATCATTTTTACAGTCCAGATTGGCATAGGGAGACAATAAAAGAGGTATATGGACACTGGGCTAGGGGTCTTAGCCAGGAATGACTGTCTGGAACGTTCCAACACAGAGAAAGACTGCACACCAGGGCAAGATGAAGTTCCAAATCCAACATAAA
Organism: Potorous gilbertii; assembly: GCA_028658325.1. Taxonomy (NCBI): domain Eukaryota; kingdom Metazoa; phylum Chordata; class Mammalia; order Diprotodontia; family Potoroidae; genus Potorous; species Potorous gilbertii. Next base: position 132,437 of record JAQQSK010002846.1, on the reverse strand, counting down.
AGGAACTAAACTTGTGCAAGATGCTGGAATAGGTGCCAACCAGCAACTCCACAGCTCACTCCCAAGATCTCAATCACAGATCCAGGCCTAACTGAAGAAGGTGGTGTTCAAGAAAAGGAAAGACAATAGGCTGTGTACTAAGCAAAGAGAAAGTTCAAAAACAAACAACAGCTATGTGACTGTCACCCCAAGAGTAGAGCATGGGTCTCTGCTCAAGCCTACAGCCCAATCTGAAACTTGCAGACCAACAAGGGCAGGAATCCCAGAATATTATCACTGTGAACTAGCCAAGTATTACAGTTGACCAATAGAAACTGATTTCAGAAGCACTCTTTGCAAACTGCCACTAAAGTAAGCCCAAAGGTGTTTTGCTAAGATTCAAACTGAGATCAAGAACTTGCAGAGCTCATACCAAGAGGGTAGCAATCAGACTTTGTCCTGGATCAGGCCATTTGGGGAGCACAGAAAACTCTCAGTTCCCCAGATCAAGTTGTTCCAGAGATCTTGGAATAAGACAGCCTTCAATAGCTTGCATTTATCTAGCACTTTGTAGTTTACAAAGCACTCCACAAATACTTCATTTTATCTTCACAACAACCTAGGAAGGTAGGTGCTATAAATTATCCCCCTTTTACAAATGATAAAACTGAAACAGATAGATGCTAAATACTTGCTCAGGGTGACACAGGCAGTAAGTATTTTAGACTACATTTGAACTCAGATCTTTCTGAATCTAGGTCTAATGCTCTATACACTGCCACCTAGCTACAGGAACCTGGAAGACATAAGGTCAGCTAAGACCTATCTTCCAGAAGTAAACAGATCTCAGCACCAACTTAAAGTCCAAAGCCAGGAAACAGACTGGAAAAATGAGTAAACAAAGAAACAAAAATCCCACTATAAAAAAAATAAAAGCTATTATGGTGATAGTGATGTTCAAGTCACAAATTCAGTAAAGAATGGCTCCAAAAACAAGCAAACTCAAAAAGAATGTGTCTTGGCACAAGTTCAATTTCAAGATCACTGGAAATGTATGTTTATGACACTTTCAAACTCTTGATTTTGTGTATATATACAATATACACATATGTATATGTATATATGCCTAATAATATGTAAACATATATGTAAATGATAGAGGAAAAGTTTGGAAAAGAAATGAAAACTATGGAAGAAATAATTGGAAAGAAAATTACCAACTTGGCACAAGACATGTAAAACTGTAGCTAGACAACTGGCTCCCTGAAAATTAGGGTGGGCAAAATAAAAGATATTGACTATATAAGAAAGAAATGAAATATTAAAACATAGTCAAAGGCTTTTTAAAAAGAAGAAAATTTAGCAAAACATAGCAAAAGCACCTGACCTGCAAAAGAGATTAGGGGAAAAATAACATAAGAATCCCTGAACTTTCTGAAAACCATTACTTTAACAAAAAGAGCCTAGATATCATATTTCAAGAGATTTTTGGACCACAGGGTTAAGTGGGAATAGAAAGAATTCACAGGTTCACCTACTGAAAGACATCTCAAAATAAAAACCCTAAGGCATATTTATTTTAGCCAAAATGCAGGCTTTCTTCTAGGTTACAAACCACAACTCTTGACCACCATCTTCTCTCAGACCCTGATGGAGACAGCCCAAGACCCTGAACTTAAAACCATTGGGAATAATAGTTCTTCCATTCCAGTGCCCCTGCTATTATCCTAAGAGGAAGCCCCTGTGGAGACATAGCCTGACATTTGTTACTGTAAGTGTCAACATCACAGCTACTGAAAGAAAGTTCCCATCTGGCTTTGCTGCTGCACCCTAAGGAACATGGGAACTTTCCATTTGACTGATACCTCCATTTGTGTTGTCTTTCCTTGTTAGAAAATGAGCTCCTTGAGAGCAGGAACTGTGTTACTATTCTTTTTGGATCTCTAGCTCTTGGCACAGCGCTTTACACATGATGTGCTTACTAAATACTTTATAAAGAGAAAAAAAGTCTGCAAGCAGACAGAAGGTACCAATGGGTCATCATCAGGATCACACACAATTTAGCAGCCACCAGAGAAAGGAGCAGAGAACTTGGAATATAATATTTTAGGAGGTAAAGTATATACTTCCAACTAAAAATAATTTATGCAGCAAAGTTGAGTATAATCCTAGAAGAGGAAAAGTGGGCCAGAAGACTTTAAAGCATTCCTGGTAAAAAGATCTGAACTACATAGAAAATTTTAAGCTCAAACACATGAGTCATGAGAAACACAAAAAGGTAAACATGAGAGAATAATCATATGCAACTAAGATCCTTATATTCTAAAGAATATATCCTAATGGGGGAAATGAAATGTATGATCCCTCAGAACTCTATCTTTATGCATGGTCATAGAAATAACCTAACTAGAAAAAGGACCTAAATTCTTTTACATTTTGATGATCTTAAAAAGAAAAATGGAAAGGGGGGAGAAGAGAAATAATAGAGAAATTATCTTACTCGACTCCATCTTCTTTAGACTTCATTTGGAATATCAGATTCACTTCTAGGCACCACATTTTAGCAAGTACATTAACAAGTTGAAGCATATCTAAGAAACAGGAATCAGGGTGGTACAGGATTTGGAAACTATGTTGTGTGAGTATCAGTTAAAGGATATTTAGTCAGGAGAAAATAAAATTCTAAGGAGAAGCAGTTCTCTTCAGGAAAAACTATCATATGAAAGAAACATTGGACTTATCTCGCTTCATCCCAAAGGGACAAACTAGTAGGAGAAGTTGGCTTAATATAAGAACAAATCTCCCAACAATTAAAGTTGTTCAGAAATGGAATGTTCCTGTCACTGGAGTTCTTCAATGTCTTCTCCCTGTGCTGGGAGTTCAGGTCTCTCATAGTCAAAAATATCAAGTAGCTTCACTTCTCAGTTTCTCTTCTAATAGCAAAAAAAAAAAAATTAAAATCTAGGAGGAAGCCCAGGAAAAGTTTTCCATACTCTGGTGAACCTATTCCTCACACCTCTCCAAGAACAAAGAAAACACCTTCTTCTAAGGAGACATGGAAAAGGATGGAGGCCAGTGTAATGAACTACCCTTGGATATTTCATGGACTTCTTTTTGAGATGCATCAAGGTAAGCCAACTGTTGTCTTTCTGTAGATTCATTATCATTTTGGGTAGTATGTGTCATTTACTCCAATGACAGTGTAAGGAAATTAAAGAAAGATGTAAAAATTCAAACACTTGACTAATTCCATTTATCTAGTTCCAGCTACTGTGCAGTTGTTGTACAAAGTGATATTAAAAATGAGATGCTAATAAAGTTGCACAACAACTGAAAAGATATGATGAAGTACTTCTCATCCTTGATTGGGCTGTCCACTCAGATAGCTAAAGACAGGATATGTGTGATAATAAAATCTTAAATCTGAGAATGTAATTGCTTCTGACATCTCCAACTAGGCAGCAGGCTGCCCAAATACTGCTGTTCAGTCACAGATTCTAAGCCTAATGAAGTGAGAAGAACACAGTGTAGATACAAATTAAAATCTATTTACCAAGAACCGTCTGTGGGGTTTTTTCTTTCTTTTTATATACTTATTCATTTGGGGTAAAAGGGGGGAAAGTATCTGTTAGTAATAATCACACTTTTATATTTAAACACTGTAGAACTGTTATTAACTGAAAGAAATTACTGTAGGACAGACCCAATATGTTGTTGAAACCTTTGACTTTCTTGAAGATCTTTTCAGTCAAATTCTTTACTTTTATTCTCACAGGTAGAGGAAGAGGGAAAAATTACTCCAAAAATGATTAACCATTTACCTCTCTACTTTAAAATTTTTCCTACCTTTTCATTCAGTTTAGAGATTTTTAAAGGTCCAATTTTCTTGTCAATTACATGGTCATTAACATTGTAGTCTTAGGAGAAAGCTGGAAATTCAACATAGAAATTCTATAACAGAATTGCAGGGGAGTAAAATGTAAGTAACCAGGTAAGTGTTACAGATTTTTCTTAATTTGCTTTAAGCTGGAAAATCCCCTGAATTTATAATGATTGCATGTTTTGTTTTTGTTATGAATTGTTTGCTGACCAACCTTCCAGATGAGGAAAAAAAAGAAAACATAGACAGGAAACACATCTCATTACTATGACTCAACACCAAACCTTTCTCACATTCTTTCCTACCACCTCTGAGTAAACTAGAAGCTGAAATTCATCTTCTAGGACAAAGAACCTTCAATGAGGAAACCAGGCCTCATTAAGCATATTTCCAAAAATACAATATCCATCATTCAAGAGTCAATCACACTCCAACAGCACTTAGACTCTTGTGGCTCAAAGAAGTCACTTTGGCTTTTGTAAACCAGTGAGTATTCCTTACCAAACAATTCTATATTCTTGGGTGCAGAGATGGCAAAGGGGTGTTCTTACAACTATTTCTAACTGAGGGTGTGAGGTCCATTTTTCATTACAGGGAAAAGCGAATTTGGGTTGGCAGGAGCAAATCATGTTAAAAGTGATCTCATTGCCCACTTTGCTGTAAACCATTAAAATCCAAGTTCCCTTCAAGTTCATTAGTGATGTTATATGTGTATTCTTGAAGGGTGTCATACAAAGCCTCCCACTGGTGATGCCCCAGCAGGTATCATTCGTTGATACTGGCTGTTCAGCTGTTTCTTCTTGTTTCTTTTCACCCAGATATTCTATAAAAAAGCAAAAAAGAGATCAATTTCTCCTTTTCCCTTATAGTTCGGGAATGAGCACGCAACTCTGAGTTTTCTAAAGATTTTTACAGCTAGTAACTAGAAATGAAGTTATGTAGTGGGAGATAGAGTTGCAGCCCCAAGAGTTAGGAATACCTCAACTGAAATCCAGTCTGTGTTATTTCCTAGCTGTGTTCCTAGATGATGCCTGGACAAATCACTTAAGAAACCTCTTGCAGCTCTCTCAAGCTCTAAAACAGATGGATAATAGGATCATAGATTTAGATCTGAAATTGACCATGGAGGCTAAAGCCCTCATTTTATAGATGAGGAAACAAAAGTGTAGAAAGGTCCAATGACTTCCCCAGAGGCACATACTTAGTGTCTGAAGTAGTATTGAAATTCAAGGTTGCTATCAGCATCTCTGCATCAATGGAGGGACTTCCCACCAGTGGAAATCACAGATATTTGATATATTTGTATAGGAAAATGGTAGGCAACAGACTTGTGATTTCATTTCGTTAGGGAATTCCATATTGAAATTACTGCTAAAGCAGGTAAGTACTCTACAACTTAGAGACACCAGGCCTCATAGTTTTTCTACAAGACCTCTTCAAAGCTAGTATCATCGCTTGTGGGGCTTCCCACTAATTTCCTTATCTCTGAGGGACACCTCTGGCTCTCAGTTAACTTATAAAGCTGAACTGATTGCTACCAGGGGCCCAGTGAATGATCAGACCTTTCCTGGCTCAGGTTACCAGTTCAACCTAATTCTCAGATTACCTTTGATGATTCATCTGTCAGATGAGTCTCCTAGAGAATAGGTTCCAAGAATCCTAACAGTTCACTTTTTCCAAAGGGATAATGTTTGTATATTCAATAAGTAAAATAGAGAGTAACCTAGAACACTGAGAGGTTAAATATCCAGGGTCACATAGAGATGGGATTTAATTTATATAGTTCTTTAAAGTTTGCAGAACAAGTTATCTCACTGGATCTTCACAACAGCCCTGTGACATAGATACCATAATTGTGTTCCCTTTTTACAGATGAGGAAACTGAGGCTAAGAAAGGCTTAGTGAGTTGTTCAGGATCACGGCTAGTGAGTGTCTGAGGCAACCTTCATACTCAGGTCTTCCTCACTCCAAGTCCAATAAATTCTCTGTCCTCCTCTTCACCACTTGGCTGATGAGACTGGCTATCTCTCTACTATCCCATCATTATACCCTGGTTCTTTGGTCTATATAACGACAGGGAAACACATCAGTTTAAAAAACTAGTAAAAGGGGGAAATGTTACCAAGTTAAAACAAGTGCTAGTTGGTGGACTTAATCTTGAATAAAAAATTAAGTAGGCCATGATTTTTTTCATTCATTTTCACTGATTTATCTTTTGAGTTCTTGCCCCTGAAGTCAATCACTTCAGTCTTTTCAGGTGTTGGATGCTAAGCCAGGGGTTCAAGTTCACCAAGACTGAGTCAAATCCATAAATCTTCAAGGATTTCCCATCCTTTTCTAGAAACTTTTTTCTAGATTTACCTCTTAGAGTAAAGATGGTTTAAGAAAGATACTTTTCTACATTCTTTCTCCCATTTCCTCAACTGGGATCCAGATCATTTTGCCCTAACATTAAACTACCCTCCTTCTATGTTTCTTGAGATTTCTGTGACTTCAGGACATCAAAAATCTACTCTTGACATTCTGAATCTTTCTCACCTCCAGGATTCCTCCCTTGGGCTTCAAGCTGTATTACACTAATTTCATAGTCACCTCCCTTACTCACTAGGAAGGTCTCTATGGTATGGAAGTCCGAGGTTGCCCTTGACCTATTCTCTATAATCGGGTTAGTTTGACTGAAGCAAATTAAAAAGCCATTTGTTAAGACTGATTCTGACCTCGTGGTTAATTTCAGTCCTTTCATCTAGTACTCCTGGCTAACAGCTGGGGCTGGTCCCCCTAGAGATCTCTGTGGCCTAGATGGCTCCTGTCAGCGCCGGTAGATTTTCTACATTTTAGCTGTTCCTCCCCATGGCCCAAATAAGACTACTTTCTTCAAAGCTAGCCTCACCTGCTGGGCTTCCCACTGATTTCTTTTTCTCTGAGGGACTCCTCTAGCTCTCAATTAATTTGCAGAGCTGAGCCGATTGCCCCAAGAAATCCAAGGAATGATCAGACCTTTCCTGGCTCAAGTTAGTGGTTCTACCTAATTTTCAGATTACCTTTGATGACTCATCTCTCAAATGAGTCTCCTGAAGAGTAGTATCCAAGAATCCTAGCAATACATTTTTTCCAAAGGGCAGGGATAATGGTTTCATATACAGTAACAATACAGATAATTCCCACCAACAGTAATAATTAAAAAAAAGCCTTTCTGTGACAAATTGGATCAATTTCTCAGAGAAGGGAAAAAATGCTTCAAATACTAAGGGACACAAATACCAGATCCTCATGTAACCCACCTAAATATGCTGATTATCTAAGAGCTTTCTTCTAACTAGCACAACTACTTAGTCAATTCAAAGGGCTAGCCTGATAGGTTAGCCCCTTAAAACATTCAAAGATTGGGCATGACAAAATTTCCTATATTTCAAAAACAGCATGGTTCTGGGGATACAGTGCCAGATCTTAATTGGACGAGCTAGCTTCTAATCTTAGTTTTATGATTTTAGGCAAATCACCTAGTCAGTCTTATTTTCTTCATTTATAAAATGAAGAGGTAGGACTAAATGACCCATAAATTCTTTTCTAGCTCTACTCCTGTGATATAATATTTCATCCCCAATCTGGATGCAAGAGAATAAATTCTAGGCCATTCTAATTTAAAAGAGGCATGCATATCTAGATCTATAGCCATATATACTATAAGAGAGTATAACCATATTAAATATTGTATTCATCTTTGACCAATTAATAGTTTCTGATGAGTCATTTGGATTTCTGATGCTTGGAAATTTTTTTTTACACTGCTGGAAAGAATAACTCATATTTACATATTGATTGGTTTGTAAAGGTCTGCAAAGCACTTTACAGAATTTTTTAAACTTTCCTTTTCAATTAATAAGCAATGGTTTTCTCTCCTCTGTATCCAAGAAGAAAAAGGAAAAATAAAACCCTTGTAACAAATATACATAGTCAAACAAAACAAACAGAATAGGGCCCTGTCCATGTCCAAAATCATATGTCACATTCTGAATCTTGCCCTAACACCTCTCCCTCAAGAAGTGGGTAGCATGATCCATTATCAGTATTCTATAGTCATGGTTTGTCATCAAAATAACCAGAAACCTTCAGTCTGTCATGGTCATCCTTTTAATTCTTACAAGCCTGTGGAGCAAGTGCTACAGGTTTTATGCTCTCCTTTTTAACAAATGAAGAAACTGAGTTAGTGACTTGCCTGGGGTCACACAGCTTTGAGAGACAGGATTCAAACCCCAGAGCTTTCTGATTTCAAGCCCAGTTGCTGCTTCAGCTTTAACCACTCCACTAGCAAGCCCTTATAATCAGATCTCTAGGCCACTCATTTAGCTCTGTTACTAGCCATTCTACTCTTCCAACCTGATTCTCGGAAAGGACTTCATAAGAAGGACAAAAGAGAAATCTGGACTAGCTGATATGGCATTTTCTATTAGTATGTAGGACTCACTTTCATTAGCCCAGTCACACTAAGATAGTAAATTAATGCCAAAAGAAGAAATACACCTATAAACTATTGCTGACAGAATTGAGTATACTCTATTTTCACATGAAGATTTCCTCCTCCCTTCCTAAGCACACTCTTTCCGTACTATCTTCCTAGCCCATCCAGATTACTCTAAAAATTCAGATTATATAAATGAGTAATTGAGGTTAGTTTGGAGTAAAATGTCCTAGGTCACTATTTTACGTTCCTACTAGTGATATACTCCAGTAAGAAATATAGGCTCTTCATCACATAATAAAATACATATGGTAAAATGTGCCATTGATAACTGAATTTTCTGTAGGGTATTTCATATAGCACATTTCTGTAGTATATTTCAAAAAGAGAGAAAAAAAGAGAGAAGAGAAGACAAGAGAAGAGAAAGACAGAGACAGAGAGAAACAGAGACAGAGAGAGAGTTGTTTGGGAGGGGGCAAATAGCTAGTAGTAATTGTCTGAAGCTGAATTTCAATTCATGTATTCCCCAGGTCACACAGTCCAATGGGAATAGGCTATATTTACTCTAACCCAGTTGGCTGGGTACCCCATGAGGGAGGAGACCGCCCCCACTCCACTGAACATGGTTGAGCTGCCAAAAGTAATAGAGTCTAGTATTCCCATTTGACAGCTGGGTTATAAAAATGGGAGGAAAATACATTCCAATTAAGGTAAAAACCCAAGAATTTCAAAGACTAAAATAATTTACTAATCATTGAGCATTTATTGAGAACTTATTATGCATTAGGTTCGGTGGGGCAGGGGGCGAGGGGAGGGGGGGAGGGAATTCAGAAGAATCTGAAGAATTCCCCTTTCCATTAGACAGTCAGCAGGGAAGTGGGAAGAGGGATAGAAATCCTTTCTGGGGAAAGAAGAATATTCATAAAATTAGAATTTAAAAAAATGGAAAAAATGAAATAATATTCAAATAATTTGATTGAAAAACTACAACAGGTTCCCTAATCTAAAATATGAATTCAACCAGTACCTTGGTATTTCTTCATGATGTTCCAAAAACAAAAAAACCCAGAAGTGGGGGGTTTGGGGGTAAGTTCCCTGGGATATGAAGTGCTTCCCTGATGAACTCCTGCACCTTGAATTGCCACCGGAAGCTAGCTGGTTATCAATGTCAACTTGTGAGTAGTGCTACTGCAGTATATGGAGTGTAACATTACTCTAGAAGGAAGTAATAGGGAGCAATTTACAGCAGCCCAGGATACTTGAAACTGCTGTGGCATTCAAGCTCCTAGAATCATTCTGCACATTCCTTGAGAGTTACCATGATAAAGTGTTCATTGATGCACAGATAACTGCAAAGCAGGCACGGGGGAAAATGACTTTTTAAAGCAAGGTTTCAAGGTCAAATGTCACCCAACTGTGCAGGACCAAGCTCCAGCCCTAGAAGACAAACAAAGGCCCGGCTCCATTCTTTGAGATCCCTGGGATGAAGTTCATAGGGGGCTGGATGATCCTTTCCCCATCCCCCACCCCTAGAAGGCTGCTCTGCATTTTATGGGGCAGCCTTTGGCATAGTTTAGCCAGCTTGCTTGCTAACCTCACAGAAGAGGAATTTGCAGACAACAGGAGCTGACTGTAATGCAGCAGTCTAAAAAATGTGCTTTGCTCCAGTTGGGACTGGAGGTTTATACTGGAAAACCAGACAATTAGGAAATTCTGGTGTGAAACTCCTTCTGAAACTGACTGAGAACCCAGGAGAAAACCTTTGTGGCACTGTTCTGGGACTCTTGGGGCCACAATCAATGTTTGGCAAGGAGAAGCCTGCCAAGATACAGCTTTAGGGCCTCTTAGTGATGTGGGTATATGGTCAGAGAGGCCCTCACATACTGTCAGTCAACAAACATTTATTAATAATAGCAAAGCAATTTACATACATTATCTTATTTGTTCTCAGACCAATCCTGTATTTATTGTAATCTTCATTTTACAAATGAAGAAACTGAGGCAAGAGAGGTTAAAACAGCTAGGTGGTACTAGGGATGGAGCTCAGGAGCTGGAATCAGGATGACCTGAATTCAAATCCTGCCACAGGTACTTGCTGTGTGACACTGGGTAAGTTACTTAACTTCTGTTTGCCTCTCTGTTCCCTTATCTGTAAAATGAAGAAAATAATACCACCTACTTCCCAGGGTTTCTTCTAGGATAAGATGAGGTATTTGCAAAGTGCTTTGCAAATTTTAAAGCACCAAAAAAAATGCTAGCTATTATGATTAAGTGACTTGCTCAGCATCCCATAGCTACTAAGTGACTGAGACAGGATTCAAACTTAGGTCTCTTAAGGCCAAAGTAGATAGTCTTCCTAACTCCACATGCAGTGTGCACTCTCTTGCGCTCCCTAGATATTTCCTGAGAAGAGATTCTTAACCTCTTTTGTGTTATGGACCCCTTTGGATGTTTGGTGAAACCTAATGGCCTCTTCTCATAATGTTTTATTTTTAATTCAAAATTTAAAGAACTGCTCGACTTCTGTTAAAAAAAATGTAATTTTTTAGTTATCTAAGTTCACAGACTCCCTACAACCTGTCCACTGACCTGCTTTGGGATCCATGGACTTCAGGAAAAGAATCTTGGCTCTAGGACCTTCTACTCCATTCCCCTTTCTTTTCCACTGCCAACCCCCCCCTTCTCCCGCCCCCCCCCCCGCCATTTCTTTGCTAACAAACAAAACACCCTGACTTGGAAAAAAAGAGATAAATGTACCAATTAATCAGTAATAATTTATTAGGCATTTACTATGTGCCAAGCATTGTGCTAATCTCTAGGGGACCCCAAGGACCATACTTTCAGAGGGATAATACATCTGCAGCTTTTATGTGGGGTTTCTTTTTTTATCTTAGGGTATCATAGGGGACCCACTCAGCACGGCTGTAGGAAATGTAGCCTGTTCCCATTAGGCTGTGTGACTCCATGGGGCTCATGAAAAGTACTCTTTTCATCTGCCAAGAAAGCCTAGGAGATGGCTCCCTCCCCCACTCCCAATGGTTTTTCTTGGTATCAATACCTGTCTGTTGCTTTTTTGGGGTTTCCTGACACCTAAAAAATTGTAGAAAAGAATACGAAAACTTTTCCTTTCTTCCTTCCTTAACCTGACTCATAGAAAAAAGAATATAATCCTACTTTTAGGATTGAATTTTTTTTTAATTCTTTCTTCTATTTATTAAATGTCTGAAAGTATGCACTATTGAGATCTTCATTAGTGGGATATGGAAGTATTGGGAGTAGAAAGACAATAACAAAATAAAATAATGTTATAAACTTACAGCTTACAATTTCACAAACAGCACAAAATCCTACTTCCATGGAGTACTTAAAGCAAATTAGGCCTTACTCCTCTAAGCTCCTTTTTTCACCCAAAGTATCTCCTCTGTGTATTGTCCTCAAATGATCCTTTGCTTCCTGTTCTCTTATTGAAAGATTCACTTGCCCTGGTAGGGAAGGCCACAGGTTCCCCACCCCTGGGTAGTATATCAAAGTCATTAACATCTCAGCCTTGCCAAGCATTTTCATAAAACCCTAGATTTAGCATTGTAAAGGACATAGAAGTCCACTGAATCCAACCCACCTCATAATAAGAAAACGAGTCACTGTGAAGTTAAGTGACTTGCCAAGACATCTCTAGTATATGTTTGAGGAAACATTTGAACTCAGATCTTCCTGATTTCAAGTCTAGCACTCTGCACTTATCCACTTAGAAGTCTATCTAATTGACCATTTATTAGGTTCAAATGTGAAAACTTAGGGTCTTGGGACAGGCACCTCTTTCCTGAAACACTTGCTCATGTATACACACACACACACACACACACACACACACACACACACACACACACACATGCACATCCATGCCCCACTGCAATTTTCTTCAGTGCAAAAAACAGGTATTAAGTACCTAGTGTTCAAAGCCCTTGAGACACAAAGCTTAGCTAAGACATTTTTCTGTCCCTCACAGAGGGTGTAGCCTAGTTGGGGGATAGGGTACTTTCATGGGTGACTCTAATTCACATTGTGTCCAGACCTGTGACCCTCTTATTCTTTGAGGGATTTTAATACTCTGATCTCTGAAAGTTCTAGTTCTATGCCCATCTCTTACTCTCTGTCTCCAGCTATCTGTATGTCACATACACGCACACACATGCACACATGCATATGCACACACAAACACACATGCACACACATACACATATTTTTTCTCTTCCTACCCATATTCCAGTGGCTGCTTCCACCACAGCTCCATTGTCCATTCACATGTGACTATGATAGAGAAACGAGAGGACCTGGTGCATACAGTTACAATAATGGACAACTATATCAGAACAAGGCAGAGTTGGAGCACATATAATCCTAATATAAACAAGCAGAGCTTCAAAGAGGACTCCTGCACCCAACCATCATTTGCTAACACACGTGGAAGGATAAGCTTAGGTGCAAACTTGCCCAGAAGAATACCTCCTTATTGTTTCTAACTCTCTCTTCAAGTTTGGTTTCTGGTGTCCTTTAGAAAATCTTCCTCAGCTGGGCTGGGCTCTGGTTTATGCTCTCCAAAGTTTTGCTTCAGGCCCAGTCAACTCAATAATGCATCTAGTATATACTGAACTGTCTGGAAGATCTAACAGCTATGGTCATGGAAACTGAGGCAAAGCTTCCAACCATCTTTCCCCCAAACCTGAATTTCTCCTCTGCTGCTTCTAGCATGAAGTTCCCTCCAGACTGATGATCTTTGATTTGAAAACTTCCTTTTGCTGACTTGGCCCTAGTTTACCTCTCTTTGTTGAACTCAGAGAACAGACTCTCTATGGGGTCACTAGATAAAAGAGATGTCTGTTTCCTCACTCTACTATCTGCAACCTGTTTGCTTGTCTCAGCTTGTGGCTTTGAAGATGACCTATTTCTCTATCCACTTCTTACAACACTTTCCAAAGTAGCAGACTTACAACTTAAAAAAAAATCTTCAGTGTATTTTACCTACATCTATGGAAGGGTACAGAGGCTAGGTGACTCAGTGGATAGAGCTCTAGAATTGGAATCAGGAAAACCTGAGTTCTAATCCAGTCTCAGACACTTACTAGCTGTGATCCTGGACAAGTCACTTAACGTCTGTTTGCCTTAATCCATTGGAGAAGGAAAAGGCACATTACTCCAATATCTTTATCAAGAAAACCCTGTGGACTACAGGGTCATGAAGAGTCAGACATGAATGAACAAATGAAGGGGGCAGCTGGCATTATAAGCCACTTACTGATGTAGGACATTTCTCAAGTCTACAGTTATGGCAACTGGAGCTTCCTATTTTCTTTCTCTTTACTCCTAATTACCACACCCACTTATTAGCTACAGTTTCCAAAAGAAGAGATCCTTCTAAAGAAGGGATCCATGTACCAATCAGTCCACAAGCATTTATTTATTTTTTAAGCATTGTTGATGACACTGAACTAGGTGTGGAGGAGAAAAAAGGAAAAAAAAGAAATCCCTGCATTCAAAGATCTTACATGATATTTTGCAGTGGAAGGGTAGAATGTGTACATGAATACGTATAGAAAAAACAAATACAAGGTAATTATGGGGAAGGTATTAGTAGTTTTAAAGGGGGTGAAGATTCAGGAAAAACTTCATGTGGTAGTTGGCATAATAGCTTTAATAGAATCTAGGCATTCCCATCCCAGGGCCATGTTATCCTTATTGGTAAGAGTACACTATATCACTATCCACAGATACCCAAATGTGCTTCAGCTAAGTCATCTTTCTGCCATGCCACTGCATGTGGAGGACCACTCTTATTTTCCGCTTTTCACTCCCCACCCATTACTTTTCACCTCTTTCTCTAAAAATTAAGTAATCAAATCAATATGGTCCTTGACTATGGAAAGGGTGTGTCAATCAACTCTCCTTTGGCTCCTCAGATGACTCAGAAGGAGAAAGTGAGGCTGGTGACCTTGCACAGCCCTCTGTTACTCAAAACAAAGTCAAGTACAAGTCATGTCATCACTTCTCTGATGTCATGGTCTTCTTCGAAAACTAAGGAGGAACACAACCTGTGAGTAGACCAAGCTGCCTGAGTGGGGAGCCAGCAAGCTAGGTAGCTCAGCTCATCCTCTGTCTTCTGTCTCACTCTCTCTTTCCTTCTCCTCTCCAAAAGCAGGTAAATTTGGAAGGCCAGATGCTGCCCAGTTAACTTGGGGTTTACTAGCTAGATGTCTTTATTTCTTTACTTCTTTACTTCCTTCTTCCTTCCTTCCTTCCTTTCTTTCTTTCTTTCTTTCTTTCCTTTCTCAAAACCTTAAACCCAGTGCACTCTGAAGCCCATAGATTGTACAACAATAGATCCCTGCCCAAGCTCCACTTAATGGCTGTTCTCTGGACCCTCCTGGCTTACAGTGATTATCAATTGTAACTGTTTTTCTTTCTCTTCTAGTTTGATTTAGCTATTTTTTCTTTTGTTCATTAAAGGAGCCATTCCCTTACTACTTCTTAAAGAGGCCTATTCACTGAATAGGCATTACCTCCCTCTAAGTGAGTACCTGAAATGGCCTTAGCCTGAAAGGCTAAGGTCTCCCATTGCATCCTGAGCCATCTCCAGTCATCCTGAAGAATATCTGGTCACTGGATCCAGATGGCTCAAGAGGAGAAAGTGAGGCTGGTGACCTTGCACAGCCCTTTTTGACTTAAAACAAAGTTAAGTGCGAGTCATGTCATCATTTCTCCGATGTCATGACCTTCTTCGAAAATGAAGGATGAACACAACAACCTTTGACTCCAGTCACCATAGCTGTGGCTTCCCAGACCAATGCACCCTTGCTAGGCACCACTCCTTTAGGCTTTGTCCCTTTCATTTAAATATAGAGAAGTGACTATCTCTCTTTTGTGTTTGTATCCAGAGTGCCTTGTATGTCATAAGGGCTTAACAAATACTTTTTGTGAGTTCCTTCATTCCAAAATGAAATGAAAGGAAATTGCATTCCTGTCACAGAGGACAGTTTGTGCAAAGGCAAAAAGACTAGTGAAATGTCTTGTGTAATGAATACCAAAAAGGCTAGTTTGACTGGAAGGAAAAGGGTATGAAAATGATCAATCTGTTAAAAAAAAAAAACCTAGAAAGTAGGTTGGTTGTAAAGGGCTTTGGATGGCAGGTCCTAGATCCTAGACATTGATCCTAGAGGCATTAGGGAGCTACTAGCATTTATTGAGCAAGGTAGTGACGTGGCCAAATCTGCACTCCAGGAATACTGCTTTTGGCAGCTGCATGGAGAATAGATTGGAAAGAGGGGAGTCTGGAAGCAGGAATACAAAATAAGAAGCTATTTTAATAGTCCAAGCAAAAGGCGATAGGGACCAGAACTATAGTGGTAACCATGAGAATTGAGAGAAGAGCACAGATGTGACATAGGTTATGGAGAAAGAAGAGACAAGACTTGGCAACTGATTGATTATGCGATGTAAAAATAATAGTCAAGGATGACACATAGTTAACAAACCTGGGTGATCAGAAGAATAATAGAACCCTCAACAGAAAATGGGAAGTTTAAAAGTGGATTAGGGTTGGTAGGAATACAATGACTTCTGTTTAGGATGTGTTGATTCTGAGATGCCTAAGAACATCAACTTTGTAAAGCCAAGTAGGCAGTTGGTGATGGGCTCAACAGCTCCAAGTGCTACAAAGATGTCTTATAGGATGAAGAGAAAAAGTCCTTGATCCTGGCAATGAAGAGATAGATCACTGCTAATTTTGGAGACAGCAATTTCAGCTGAGAGATGAGGTCAAATGCCATATTCCAAGAAGCTGTGAAGTGTGTGAAAGGAGAGGAAATGGAGGCAAGGAGATTAAATAGCTTTTATTGTCTTATTATTTTAAAAGCAAGAAAGAGGTAAGATGACAGCTGGAGGAGATGCTAGGGTCAAGTTGAGGGGTTTGTGTTAAGGATGGGAGGATGATTATGAGGGCCCTCCTCACATACACTGTGTCTATGGATATACATATATTTGTGTTTATATGTGTGTGTATACATATATACACATATACACACATATTCATGTGTGCCTGTGTCTGTCTGTGTCTATATGTGTATATGTATGCATGCACACATATATATATACACACATATAAAAATACATGTTTGTGTGTATATGTGTAGCTATATATACCTATGTATGTTTATATATACATGCATGTATGTGTACTGTGCACATGTATACAAATATATATACATACATATATATATATATATATATATATATATATATATATATATACACGTAATATAGCTTCTCAACTGTAGTGTTCACAAATATTAATCTTCCCCTAGAGAGGCAGTATGGTAGAGTGAATAGAAAGCTGGCCTGAAAGCCAAGAGGTCCTTCAAGTTCTTCCTTCAAGTTCAAGTCCAACCTCTTACATACTGGCTGTGTAGTCTTCAACAGGTCCTCCCTCCTCTTACTCTCCCCCTCCATCCCCCAACTAGTGCCTTCTCTTGGAGATTACTTTCCATTTATACTAGATATATTCTCCATAAACAATTTGTTTGCATTTTGATTCTCCTAAAAGAGTGTGAGGCACTATGTTATTGCCTCTCTTTCAGGAGGGTAGGAAAGTAAACATTATGAAGTACTACCATGTGCCAGGCACTGTGCTGAATATGTGTGTGTGTGTGTGTGTGTGTGTGTGTGTGTGTATAGATGTATAGATAGACAGACAGGCAGGCAGGCAGACAGACAGACAGATAGATAGATACACACATAAAGATTATCTCATTTGATCCTCACAACAACTCTATGAAATAGGTCTTACTATTTCTCCCATTTTTATGTTGAAGAAAACTCAGGAAAAACAGAGATTAAGTGACTTCGCCAGGGTCACAAAGCTTATGTGTCTGAGACCAAATTTGATCTCAGGTCTTCCTGACTCCAGGAACCTACCAACTGTGCCCTCTCATTATCTATATCTCTCTTAATATGCTGTATCAGCAGCACTTAACACGTAGTAGGTACTTAATAAATGCTTGTTGATTGACGGTCTGACAACCTCCTACTTCTCTGGGTAACTCTTTAAAAACCAATTTGCAGAGAATCTCTTAAACTGCCATGACAGAGGGACTTTCCTCACTTGCAAGTATCCTATACTAATGAAATCCAAATCTAGTCCTTGTCCCTATCCCTAATCTTCCCCTAAGCGGCAGCTAGCTGGTGCAGTGGATAGAGCACCAGTGCAAGAGTCAGGAGGATCTGAGTTCAAATCTCACCTCGGACACTTGACATTCACTGGCTGTGTGACCTTGGGCAAGTCACTTACCCCCAACTGCCTCATCCTGGGTCATCTCTAGTCATCCTGATGAATATCTGGTCACTGGATTCAGATGGCTCTGGAGGAGAAGTGAGGCTGGTGACCTGCACAGCCCTCCCACACTCAAAACAAAGTCAAGTGCAAGTCATGTCATTATTTCTCTGACAGTATGGTCTTCTTCGGCAATGAAGGATGAATACACACATGACAATCTTCCCCTAACAGTTCAGGTGAGAATTCTAAATCTTTTGTCATTTCATTACCTTGAAAAAAACATCCAGGAAAATTTGAGTTGAAATTCTGTGCTAACTTTGCAAAAGAATTGCTTAAATGTTATTTCATTATACAATTAAACTAATAAATTCTCAGCTTTCAAGTCTCTGCTGTGGGAGGATATAAGGTCATTTCTCTATTTTTTTTTCTTAGCTTGAAGCAAAAGACAGAAATCCATGATAAGGCACAGAATTCAGCCTCAGCAGTTAGCTAAACTTGGTTCAGCCAAGGCCATCATCCTTAATTCCCTTTGAGTCTGAGTGAAAGAAGCGGCCATAAAACTGGGTTATTGTTTCTAATTTTCCAATCCATGATTTATTTTGTTTAATTTTGGTGACAACCAGAGATCTCAACCCTCTATTCCAGTCAGGAAATGCTAGTGGGAATGATAGCGACAATCATTAGCCATAGCAAGCACAAAGTCTCATCTCCCTTTCAGTATAACATATTACAGTGTAATTCATACAACTGCTGTTATATAGGTTAACACTGAAATGTTAAAAATCAGAATAGCCTTCCTGAAGTGGATTTTACATGTTTGGCCAGATTCTCCTAGGGGAGCAGACTAAGAAAAAGGACTGCTGTAACCAGGTTAAAATTCTAGGCTCCTGCATGCAAAATAATTTCGGAATGTACCCTCTGACCCATCAGTAATTTCAAAATACTCAGATCTAGAAAAGAGAAGACACTGTTTCCCCCCACATTACAGCCAAGAATTCATTTAACCAAAGGTTAAAAATTCCCATTGTCAGAGCAAAGAGATGGAAGGTTTTAAAATGCAAAATCCAGAGAGAGATAACACACTAGTGAGAATGAGTTTTCTCAAAGTATAAACATGGAATAAATCTTGACTGTTTACAGGCACTTAGGAAGCTGAAATGTCCTGACTACCTGAAAGATGAGGAAGTGGGTATGAATCCCAAGGAATAGATACGACCAAGGAGGAGAAAGGAGAAGATGAACCACAGAAGACAAGCTCCACTGACTTACAGTTTTGCTTTGCTTACCTTCATCTGGACATGACAAATCAAAGCTCTGGGCAAAGACACTTCCCTCTTGGCCACAAATAACCTCACCTTAGCAGGGACTATGGCCAACAGCCAATTTGACAACTCTCTGTTCAACTTTCTACCCACCCAATATATAAAGGATGTAGCACATTCCCTGTGCACTTTCCTTCCCCTTCTCCCACCTCAAGAAAATGTCCATACACACATACATACAACACACACACGCACGCACACACACATGCACATAAGAATCAAGGAAGACAGTTTCATCTCTACAATTCTATATAAGTGTATATGTTAAATATCAGGATAGCCTTCCTGAAATGGATTTCACATACTCAGCCAGACTCTCCTTTCCCCATCACCACTTTCAGGGGGCTTTAAAATGCAACTTTGCTCTCAACAGAGGTTTCTTTAAGAAGCAGACAAGGCCTCAAATTAGAGAAGTAGCCTGTTGCTTTGCTGCTGGCAGGAGTGGGAGAAAGGAGAAAAAGCATTCACTCTTCTACTCATATCCAACTGCTTATCACCCCCTAATTTATAATTCCACCTGTTCCATAATGAACTTTTAACCCTATGGGAAATGCCAGCAGCATGCTACCAGCTGCCTGGTCCTTGTTGCCGTGGGCTAAGGGCATTTAATTAGGTCCCAAACCTGAAATCTGACCAGAATGGAAAGGAAATGCTTAAAGGAACTTATACTTTGGTGGATCTGTGATTTCATCTGTGTGGGCACCACCAATGCCAGGCCACAATCTTTCCATGCCTTCTCATTCTATGTGCTCCTTACCTAGCTTTTAATAACTCTCCCATCAAAAATTCACTGAATCTCCTGGAAGTCTTCCCTTTAATCATCTTAGAGGTACCAAAATATCTCTCCAGTTGTCCTACTGCTCTCTCATCTCTTCCTTTGTGAACAGCCTCCTTTTGTTCCCATGCATCTTCCACAATATATTTTATGCTACTTCTTCTATACAAGGCATTACTGATTAGGTCACAAATTAATTATGACTATTTTTCGTTTTTGTTGGCTTTTAGATTATTTTAAGTTTATGATATCCCATAATAAATGGTAACAATGGCATCACCAAAACAAATCAAGACTAAAATAATTATGGCCTTTTATGACAATAGACAGATATCATCTTTCAAATTTTTGTGGATTTCTCTAATAGGTCCTATATATAGTGTCTCAGGGCCACTTTAAGTCAATATCATAGCTACAAAGGATAGTTGAAAAACCTCACCAGGAATAGAGGCTATTCTTGCTTAGAACATGTGTAGGGCTTCTTCCATGAAACTCGCAAGCACCTTAAGTGAACATTCATCTGACTTTACATCTCCATTAATATAAAACTCAACTGATGTTTTAATCCTTATCGCCATAATCATACTTTCATGATATCAAATGAGAGTATAGGAGACAGCTGCTTGAAGAAAACCTTCGAAAATGCATTTTGTTCTATTTGTAAAATCAATGAACAATAAACAGAGTTTCCAGTTATGTCAGCCTTAACCAAGCTATAAAGATTTAATATATGATCTTGGTGATATGGGCTTGAAGTCCCCACTCCAATATCTAGCCCAGCTAATTTCCAAAACGGTCATCAAAATTTGGCCACTGGATGTCATTTCCAACATCGGCAACTCACAAAGTGTATCTAATGAACCATAAAGAGGTTTGTAATAAGTTATCTGTAGAGAGTGTATTTACATAGATGAAATAAAAAATCTTTGAAGTGTTGAGGTAAGTAAACAACTTGAAGGCACATCTTATATTCTGTTCACTACACAAAATGGTCAGTGAAAGTCTATCCATTTCCTTCTCATGTTTTCATCAAAGATATTCCTGGTGTATCGATCATTCATTCTAATAAAGATTTTATGGAGATGAACTTCCAGAAAAGTGATAATGTGAAAAGTTATAGCCAAACCCAGATTCCCTAAGATACTCCTCAAAGATAGAAATGGATGCCAGATGAAACAAAGATTAATCAACACAAAAGAAACACTACTAAGCTCCTCCAATAAGTCAAGAACTACACAAGAAGAAAGGTGGAAGTTTGCCAGTGCTCCAGTTATTGGCACTAGGGAGTAGAAATCCAATGAGATCTCTAGTAAATGAGATCTGAAGCAAGCTGACTCTAAGCCCTTGTTGAAGCCACTACAAGAAACATAATCAACAAGAGACAAAGATAGGCTAGACCCATCTAAAGTATGCCCTTCTCAGGGACTCTCGAGGAAGCGTGAAGTCAGTGTGATCTCCTATATCTAATAGAACTGAAAGCAAAGGATACCACCATATTCTGGTAGAAAACTGCCCATGGAAATGGATCTAACACTAATTAATTAAACTAATTAGTTCTTTTTAAGCTGAGGGGCATTATATAATGGCTGCTCAGGGCTACATTCTGCCTTAATTCATACTCATATCTACTTCTTGCTAATTTCTAACCTCTTTGTGGTTCAGGGAGAATTCAGGTCATCAGAGAACATTTGGCTAAAGAATCAGTAGAGAAAATTACAGGGCCTATTAATAGGTCCAAGGAGAGGGAAGCTGAAGAAAGGACACAGCTTGGAACTTCCCTTAGTTCTTCAAGAGGTAGATACGACTTAGTTACTTGAGCCTGACTCAGTCTCCTGCTCCAAGATGCCACAGCTTCTTCATTTTCCTCCCTCTCTGTCACAAGGCTAAGTTGTATTTTCTTCTTCTTTCACTAGATGTTTTCACTGGATATTTATACTGTTGATTCATCTCAGTTCAACTCTTGATGCCCCCTGAAACTGCAGGCCATCCAATAATTTTTCAAATATAATCTGAACTTATTCTAAATTCTTTGTATTTTGAGATATCTAAGAGGTATACTCAGGGTAAAGTGAGGTGGAATGATACTGACCCCACCCTTACATTGAGATCACCAGGGTGGAGTATGTATAACTTAGGTCTCCAAAATCCTGTTGTAGGGACTAAGGTGACTAACATAGCTTCTAGTAAGTGACTTCCTAAGGAGATAGAGGTCAGAGATAAGGGATCCACCACAAGACCTGAATCTAACCTGATCTTTAATAAATCAGTCCGGACAGCAACAAAGGACAAAGCCAACTCATGACTAGTGACTATTCAGAAAAAGATGGACACAGGGCCAAGGACCAAATTAGATTATGAGGAGATGGAGGCATAAGTCAGGGATAGAGGCAGATGGTATATTGTGGTTCCAGTCATAGGTCTAATTCCCTCTCCCAGGCCAGGATTAGGAAAGAAGGCAGAGAAGAACACAATAAACCAGTTGCTTAATCCAGGATTGTGGCAGGGCAGTGGCATTGAGAATCCAGAAGGGACAGGAACAGGTCCTAGACATCTCATTGGTAGAGATTGGTACCCTGCTATGTATGAAGGGCAGGGTAGAGTTAGTAAAAGCAGGAGAAATAAGAATTCTGCTGTCTTTGGCTGTGAGTGTCTTTGAGGTCTCCAAGTTCCTTTAAGATATTCAATCTCTTGGAGTCTCCTTGCACTTCTTTGGGCTTTTCAGTCTCTTTAGACTTTAAGAGTTTCTCATTTCCAACTTAGCAAGGGAGCTTAGATGATGTCAACTCTACTTCAGGTTGCTGAAAGGAAAATAAGACTTTGGGGAGAAGACAATATGAGAGGAGATAGCACTCTCCATTATGTCTCTATCTCCAGCTTGCTACTAGATTTTGGGGAATGTCTCCCTGGGTAAGATCTGAGACTCTCTATCTTGGTTGAGCTGAGTTATCTCACTCCTGATGGAAGAGCTCCTTCACTCTATACTGTATGGTTTATATTCTCCTAAGTATACTTTTTCTGATTTCTGTTTTGCTACTGACTTGGACAAATGGGTTGTTTTGCTAATTCCTATGTGTGTTCATTGTGCAATTGGCATATGGTAGAAAAAGGAATATGTTTTGAATGTAAAGCTTGGATCCTCCTTTCCCCCAATTAATGACCAGATATTATAGTGATCAGAAATTTAGCATGAAAATGAAAATACTTCCTAGAATTACCAATGAGAGTAGATAGATACAATTCCATCCCAGGACCCCCACTTTATAAGGAGAGCTGAGTGGCTAAGCTTTTGGCCCCAACTTTCTGCTGCCCCTCCTGGGAGTAAGTAAAGCCTGAGGGGGAGAAGGGACTATTCTGCCTCCTTTTGAGCTACATAATGACACGACTGTTTCACATCTGGAAGACAGCCCTCACCACACTACATACAAGCAGATCACAATGAAAAAAATGTCAACCACAAGAACTTCAAGAATGAATTGAAGAAGTGAACCAGGAGATTAAAAAAATGACATTAGAGTTCTTAAAGAAGAAAATGAAAAAAGAATAGATGGTAGAATGGTTAGAACAGAAAGTAGAAAACTTGACCCAAGTACTAGACTCCATGAAAAATAAAATAGAGCCAATATGACCTGATGATTTTAACATGAAATATTAAGTAAAGTCCAAAGAACTATGTGTCTAATAATAGGCAAAATATTAAAAATAAATAAATTTAATGAATACTTGGAAAAATACAAACTATTCTAACTAAACAAGAAATAGAGAACTTAAATAATTCAATCTCAGGAAAAAGAAATTACCCAAGCTATATAAGTGAAGACTTGAATGCCCAGACCCATGTTGATTTTTAAGCAAATTTCATCAAATGTTCAAAGAACAATTAATTTCAGAATTAAATAATTTATTTGAAAAATGGAGAAAGAAGGCATAAGATCAAGTTCTTTATCTGAAAAAAAAATTTTTCTTATACCCAAATCAGTGAATGATAAAGGGGAAAAATCTATCACTAATGAATATCACCTCAAAACCATTGAATAAAATATTAGCAAAGATGATACAAACCACATAAATATATATTTTACCATGACTAGGTTAAATTTATGCCAGGAAATTAGGGTTGATTCAGCATTAAGAAAACTATAAAAATAATAGACCATGTTAAATTAAAAGATTTGACTAATCATATGATTCTATCAATAGATACAGAAAGTTATATTTTAAGTTTTTATTGATCTATCCTGTCTCTTACAGTATCACAATTATCCCATGTAGCCCTTCCCTGCACCTTCCAGAGATAAATAATATTTTTTAGGAGGGGAAAAAATGATCAACATAAGTGATCAATATATTGAAAAAGTCAGAAAATGTGCAATGTGTAACACTTGTAGACCTCCTACCTACACAAAGGGTTGGGGGACTGGGGTCCCCTTACGTCTCTTCATTCAAGTTCTGCTTGATTTTTATAATCTTGTCACATTCTTTTGATTTGTGTGTGTGTGTAGCTGTTCTTTTCATTTATATTGTTGTAGTTACTATTGATCTTGTTTTCTTGATTCTGTTTAACTCTGCATCAGTTCATATAGCTCTTTCCATGCTTCTCTGTATTCATTACCCAAATGATTTGTCACAGGATGGTAATATTCCATGCTATTCATGTACCACTATTTGTTTAGTCATTCCACAATTGATGGGCATCTACTTTGTTTTCAATTCTCTATCACAAAAAATGCTCTAATAAATATTTTGATGTATATGAGGACTTTCTTCTTATTGATGGCTTCCTTGGGGCATAAGAAATTGTTGTACTATTTCACACTTCCACCAACAATACATTAGTGTGCCTATCATTCTACAATTCTTACAATGTTAACTATTAACCATTTTTGTCATTTTTGGCAGTTTAGTGTGTGCGAAAGCTTGCTCTGATTTGCATTTCTCATATTGTTGGTGATTTGGGGCATTCTTTCATGTTATTGGGAATACTTTGTAATTCTTTTGAGAACTGTCTGTTCATGTCCTTTAACCACCTTATTGGTGATACAGACACAAATATATTACATATACATATACACACGCATACATATAATACGTGTCTATATATGTTAGTTATCTGTATATCTTATGTACCAAATTCTTATAAAAATTTAATATTAGAAAAGGCTTTAACAAAATATAATATCCATTTCTATTTTAAAATATTAAAAATCATGGGAACAAATAAAAAACAAACCATTACGAAAATCAAAAAAATTTTAAAACATAAAATAACATCTCAAAATACACTGCAAAGCAGTAATCATCTAAACTGTTACTGGTTAAGAAACTAAAAAGTTAATCAATCAATGGAATAATTTAATAAAGAATTTATGTAGTATTTTATGATTTGCTAATTACTTTCCCAATATCTTATTTTATCCTCACCACATCTCTGGGAGATAGATACTATAAGAATCCCCATTTAACAGTTGAAGAAACTGAAGCTAGTAAGTGTCTGTGGCTAGATTTGCACTCATGCTTTTCTCACCTTAAGTCTACTATTCCATCTACTGCAATACCTTAAAAAAAAAAACTCAGAAGCAATTGAAAAGAGAAGTACAAATTCCATGAAAGCCCAGAATGTTGCTGAGTTAAAGACTCCCCTACTTGACAAAAATTACTGGGAAAAAATACAAATCAGCCTAACATAATTTATGTTTAGACAAATCATATATCACAATAAGCTCCAAACAGATATATGATCTAGATAGAAGAGAAGGAAAGAGATGCCTTTACTAACTATAGATAGAAGGAGAGTTCTTAACCAAACAAGGTATAGAAATAATGTTAAAAGTGCAATTTCAATTACATGTAATTGAAATGTTTCTTCATAAGGAAAATCAACAGAGCCAGAGGCAGATTTAAAAGTGAAATTAAGTAGAAAAAAAACTTTGCAGCAAAATTCTCTGAAAAAGGTCTCATATCCAAGATATAAATGGAATTTGTACAAATATATAAGAACAAGAAGCATTCTTCGATACAAAAATGGTCAAATCATATGAATAAGCAGTTCTCAATGGAAGAAATCTGTTTTCAATAGCTGTATGAAAAAACTCAAATTATTAAGACGACCAATCCAAATTAAACCAATTCTGTAGTTCTGCCTCACTCCCATGAGCATGTAAAATGTGACAAAAAAGGGAAATGGAAATCATTGGAAGATCTATGGAGGAAAGGAATACAAATATATTGGTAGTCGATTATGACTCAGTCCAACCATTTGGAATCTATCCAAAGAATCACTAAACTGTGCATATCCTTTCACCCACCAACATCTCTTTAAGACATATGCACCAAAGAGAACAAAGACAGAGGGAAGGGCCTCGTGTGTACATAAATATTTATACTATGTTGCTCAAAGAATTATAAACAAAATGGCTACCCATCAACTGTGTGATGGCTGAGCAAATTATGCTATGTGAAAGCTATTGTACCATTGGAAATGATAAAGTTTTAGACAAAACTTGGAAAACTTGAATGATATAATGCCAGGTAAAGTAAGCTGAACCAGGAAATAAAATTATATAATGACTACTATAAAGTAAAAGAAATTAACTTTAAAAGACTTAAAAATTCTGATTAATGAAATGACCAGTCATGACTTCAAAAGACATATGATGAAGTACAATTCTTACCTCTTAGCAGAAGTGTGATGGACTTTCAGAAGGTTCAAAATGAGGCATACATTTTCAGGCATGACCAATGTGTTTATCACTTTTGTTGTATCATTTTAAACTACATTTATTTGTTATAAGAAGGGGCTTTTTGAAGGGGAAGGAACTGTTAGAGAAAGAGTTGGTAGCGAGGTATTGGGATACACAGAGCACCGGAACTGCTGTCAGAAATGTCCAAGTGGTCTCAGATATTTAGTAGCTGTATGACCCTAGGCAAGTCACTTAACCTCCATCTGCCTCAATTTCATGATCTATAAAGTGAGGAAAATAATACCACCTGCCTCCAAGGGTTGTTATAAGGCTTAAATGAGATAATACTTATCTTTGCAAACTTTAAAAACACCATCTAAATACTAGCTAATAATTATTAGTGAAAAGGTAGTAAAAGGAGTAAGGAAAAACCATAATTTCACTGAAACATTTTTAAAAGTACACAGAAGAGAGGGAAAGGAAGTTCATAGAGGGGCACTGAAATGCAAGGCAGTTTAGTTAACATTCTTTTAAACGTACTCATAAAAAGTATATAACAATTCATATTTTCATATGTAATCTCTTATCTACATATTAAAATGTTTATTGTATGCTGATGCTTAAGTTTATAATAAAAAATAACTTATAGAGATGAGAAAACAAGCATATTGATTGGTAGCTATAGATAACCTCTCAATTACCATTTTTCTCCAGGACCTTTTATATTCTTTAAGATATTTTTATCCTCCTCTTTATATTGGTAAATTTAGACCTAGGATAACATCAGTGCAAAGCACAAATATGAGATATGGAATATCCTGTATAGGAAATAGAATAGTAAGTAGGCCTGGAATGACTGGAATGGAGAGCATGTGGCAGAGAGTAATATGAAAAAACACTAGAAAGCTAAATGGGAATCATGTTGAGGAAGGCGTAAATGCTGCCAGGTGATGATTTGATGGGGGTAAAGGGGGCTGTGATGGGGAAGATATAGCAACCTGTGAAATGAGTAAAAACTCAAAATGACCTTCTGTCAATATGGCACCCATCTGCTCCTGTGGAGTATTGATAGAGTGGGGGAAGTAAGAAAGGGGAGAATCAGAGTCCTAGAAATCACACAGCTTTTAAAAGTCTAAAAACATGAATTTAACTGTTAATATTCCTAACACACAATGAAATAGAATATCTGTGGCATATTAGAGTGATTAGTTTCATCAATGATAATGAAATGGCAACATTTAGACTACCAATGGAAGGCCAATTAAAATAGCTTAATAATTTACATAGTATTTTATGATTTATGAATGCTTTCCTCTCACAATGTCCTTCACAAACTACTGGTAGAGTGGTAAGAACACTGGTTCTAGACCAAGTAGACATGGGTTCAAGTCTCCATATAGCTGTATAATTCACACTAAAAAAAAAAGACACAAGTTCTCTGGGCCTCATTTTCTTCCTACATAAAATGGAGATGATATTACTTGCACTACACACCTCATGTGAATATCATGTGAAAAGAGTTGAGGGCCTAAACAAAAATGATTACAGTAGGAATTGAGCTTGTATTGGATACAAGAAATATTACAGAGAACAGAAAGAAGGTAACAGTTGATTGAATGTGTTCTGGGTAAGAGATTGGGGAAAATCAAATATGTCTCCAAGGTTGTAAGTTTGGGTGACTAGGAGGATGCTCTTATCTACCATCGATGAAAATAGAGAAGTTACGGGGAGAGGCAAGTTTTAAGGGAAATTCAAGGGAAACATCAAAGAATTAGATAGGAGCCAGAAATGGGATATTCTAGTAAAGAGGAATTGAGGGAAAGAGCCAATTTGGGAATCTTCTGTACAGGAATGATCATTGAGGTAATAAGCATGGGAAAAAATGTAGAGAGAAGAGAGAAGATTCAAGGGCAGAATTATAAATTAAGATGTGGAAGGGACTTTAAAGGCCTTCTATTCCAGTGTCCTTTTTCTACAGTAGAAGGACTGAGACTCAGAAAGATGAAGTGATCTATATATCAAATAACTCAACAACTGCAGAGGTAGGATTGAAAACCGTGTTCTCCGACTCTAATTCCAGTGTTCTTTTCCATGTGATGAGGAGGAGGAGGATGTGATTGAAGTGATGTGGTTATGGATCATGATGATGTGGTGATGATGATGACAGCATTTACATAGCACTTTAAGGTCTACAAAGGGTTTAATTATGATCTTACTTTATTTTCATAACAACCTGAGAGGTAAGTGATACCATCTGTCACCATTGTAGAGATGAAGAAACACCTTGGAAAATATAGATGAAATAATAAAGAGGTTAAATGATTTGCTCAAAGTTGCTAAGTAGGGTACCCAGGATCACTACAGAATGTTGCCTTCCCTTCCTCCACTTTTCCCATCCTTCTCCAGCCCTCCTTGTCAAAAATACCTACTGCCTCAAGGCAACAACTATTATTAGCAGTTATTAAACATATTCATTTATTAAGCATTTATGTACAGCATAATTAAGTAGCCACACTAAAAGCAGTCTTTTGCTACAGAAGTGAGAAATTTTTGAAGGCAAGGTTATAAGATCTAGATTTCAATTAACATTGCCACATATTTTTGTATCATTCCAGACAATTTATAATTCTTTATCAAAAGGGGTTGAGAAAGTAGATAAGGATGACAGAACATCAAGACTATAATTCACTCCAGACTCTCAAGTTAGATTTGGAGGACAACTATCATGAGTAAGGACAGGAAATGAGGGGAATATAAAAATATATTATTTTAAGATAACATTTCAAGAGTTATTATTCAAAACATTTTAAAGAAATACAGTGCCACGCATATAGTATGTATGCAAAAATATGTATTGACTCAATGAGTATGAAATTGCCTTTAGCTCTCATAAGAGAACATTCTCTCTCTGTAGTGATACCATTTTGGGAATAAATCCGAGTCTCAATACCTACTGTGCAATGCATAATTCCTATGAAAGTTCTACAAATTAAACTTACCTTAACACTCATTTATTTTCCTACTGAATAAATTTGTTTGGTCATTTGTGTTTGATTTGTTGTGTTTAAACACCAATGTGATTTAAATAACCTAATGCTCTTATGAATGACACTCAAACTTAATTACCATGTATTTTAAATATTGTGAAATGTTCTATGATCTAAAATGAAGTGTTTTCCTAGTTACCTAAAATTAATATTTCATCTATCTCTATATTACCACTCCTAAAGCCATCGTCAGGGATCCTACTTCGTAATCCTCCCTACACAACAAAATTTTTGAACACATCCAACAATTAATGGCCTTGAAGAGGTACCAAAAATATTGTGACCATATGTCTCTAATTTACAAAACTCTTGATTTCAAGAAATCTTTCTGATTTAAGGAGTCTTCCTAAAAGAAATATCCTTGATCAAACATTTAATTTATTTATCAAAAAAGCATTTATTAAGTGACAACTCAGAAAACTTTTCTTGGTGCTAGATTAAATTCAAAGTTTAGCTAAGACCCAATCCTGCCCTCATAAAGTTTACAATCCAATAAAAGTACAAACTATAAATAGAGATAAGGCTGCATCCAGGGCAGCTAGATGGCACAGCAGATAGAATGAAGTGTCTAGAGTCAGGAGAACCTGAGCAGCCTCCAACAGTTACTGGCTATGTGACCATGGGCAAGTCACTTAACCCTAATTAACTCAGTTTCCTCATCTGTCAAATGAGCTGGAGAGGGAAATAGCAAAACCACTCCAGTTTATTTGCCAAGAAAACCCCAAATGAGGTCACAAAGAATCAGATACAATTGAAGTTACTGAAGAACAAAGATGAATCTTTATTTTACTTTGAAAAATATAAACACTTATGTGAATGTAATGGAATACTATTGTGCTATAAGAAATGACAGGAAGACTTCAGAGAGGCCTGGAAGAACTTACATGAACTGATGCAGAGTGAAAGGAGCAGTACCAGAAGAACTTTGTACACAGTAACAACCACAGTGTGCGAGGAATTTTTCTAGTATGCTTAAGCCTTCACAGCAACATAAGGACTTAAAAAATTCCTAACTGACTCTGAGGCAAAATGCCTTCCACATCCAGAGAAAGAACTATGGAATTGGATCACAGAATGAAGCGGACTATTTTCTCTTGTGTTATATTTTGTTTTGGTTTGGTTTTTTCATGGTTTCTCCCATTCATTTTATTTCTTCTATGCAACATGACTAAGGTGAAAATGTATTTAATAAGAATGAATATGCAGAATACATATAAGATTGCACACTGTCTTGGGAAGGAGGGGGAAAAGATGGGGAGAAAATCTAAGATTTATGGAAGTGATTGTAGAAAACTGAAAACAAATAAATTAATTAAAAAAGAAAATTATAACCATAATAACCATTATTTGACTTAAATATACAGAATTCACTTAAAATCTCAGAGTTACAGCACATAGAGCTAGTTTTGGAAGGAACCTAAGTGGCCATTTAGTGGAACCTATCCTATTTCCTCAATCATTTAGGATACATCTATTGCCATGAGAAGCCAATCAGGTTGTAGCAGCTTGAGATGTCTGACTGTAGGGAAATTTAAGACAGATGTAGGGTGAGGCTGAGCTCACAAAAATGGACAGCCACTTCAAGAAATCCAAATTCAGCTAAATGAGGAAACCTTTTGTCAGACTGTGACCTTGATTGTTCACTTTGGTATAGATCTTCTGAAACCTAATACTGTGACCCCCTCCCCCAACACCCTAGCACACACCATGTCTCTTCACATATCCTTTGGAGTCCATTCTTGGCCTTGTCATTGAACGTGCTTCTGCTTAGGACACTGCTTTCTACATCTGCCTCTCAACTCCTAATAGATATCCCAGCTACTAACTTTTCTTATAATTTGACTTATTGCTTATGAGCAACTTCTCAGCTTCTAACTTTCTTTTTTCTCCAACAATAGAAGAGTCATCCTTCTCTGAGTCAAAACCAAGAAGAAAAGTAGACTTTACAACTAAGTGCCATTGGAATTCTTTAAGTCTTTATGTGGGAAATGACATTGCATTGATTAAAAAAAAAGGGAAACTTTGCTTTCAATAATATATAGATACTTGGCATGAAGGGTTGGCATTCTTTAGTGTTTATCTTAATATTGTTTATCTCCTTATTGTTTAATATTGTTTATCTCCCTATCTTCCTATTAAGATAAACACTATTAATAGTGTTTATCTTAATAATAACCAACTCCAAACTGGCATAACCATGGAGGTAAGGAGATTCTCCAAAGTTTAGGAATTCCAAAGCCTCCAATCTACTCTAGCCAACTAACTCAAGATTCCAGAGAAAGAAGAGATTCAGATACTGATCTTGTTCATATACCTTCTAAGTGCTGGAAGATGAGATTCAAAGTTCCAAAGGAAATTTTGTGTAACAAAACAAGTATGTATTTGTCTTATATCTAGAAATATCTCCATGTTAAAGAGAACATGGTATAAAAATAACTACTTGGTGTCAAATTTTTTGCTGATAAGCTTCTCCACACTCAGTTCCACTTACTCTCTAAAGGCAAATACACAATTGTCCTTGAAACTTCCACAAAAGTCATCATTCTCTGTTGCGTCATTATGTGGTGGAGCCAACCTGGGTTCCCAAAGTCCCTGACAGTAAAATAAAAGTTCTAAACTTTGAATGTATATAAAAAGAAGGCAGTAGGTCAACAGTATTGTACTGAGTTCAGAATATCAAGTAATTGACTAAAATTGCAAAAGGGAATAGGACAGATTAATTGTTATCAATAATTTGTTAATTACCAAATCAAATGGCCTTTTCTCAGCCCTCATCCTTCTTCCATGTATCCACTCTGCAGCCTTTGACCTTTCTGACACCTTCTTCTCCTACATACTGTCTCCTCTTGAGACAGGTGGTTGCACAAAAGAGTATTGGACCTGGAACTACAGAGACCTGAATTAAAATGTGGCCTCAAATATTTACTAGCTATGTAATCTTATACAAGTTGCTTAACCTCTGCTAGCCTCAGTTTCCATACCTGTAAAATAAGAAATAGCACCTACCTCACAAGGTTGTTGTGAAGTTCAAATTAAATAATGTTTGTAAAACAAAAAAAAAAAAAGTGCTCAACACAGCTCCTGGCACATAGTAAGTGATATTTAAATATTTATTCTTTTCTCCTTCCTTCCTCTCTCCTGGTTTTTCTCCTCCAACGCTATATGCTAGTCCTTTCCCTCTGTTGATTATTTCCAATTTACTCTGTACAAATACTTAAATATGCCTAGTTTTTTGTCGTTCTCTCCCATTAGATTGTAAACCTCTTGAGAGCAAGTATCCATTTTGCCCTTTATTTGCATCCCCAGTGCCTAAGAACTAAATAAGTGTTTATTCCCATAATTTAACCTGACTTGACAGATTCATTTTAGTTTCGTGTAAGTTTTGCTTTTCCAAAGTAATAAATAATAATGGATATTTACATGGCATTTTAAAGTTGGTAAGGCACTTTATACATTTTATCTCATTTGAACTTCACAACTCTGTGAAGTAAGGATGTTAAAGATGACTATCTTTATTTTACATGTAAATTGTATACCTTTCCCAGGAGAATTATAAGAAATTGAGGGAAGACCTCTGAGAACCACTGAGATGTCCCAACCTGGAGAGCGGGGGTTGACTTAGATAACCTCTCAAGGTCCTTTCCTAAACCTATGTTTCGAAGAATAAGGCCAAGTTTTAATGAAATCTCACATAACCACGTTCCTTTTGCTTGTTTTCCTGGAATGAATATATTCAGTAAATAAAGAGCTGCATATATATATGTGGCTGCCTATCAATTAAGAGATCTGAAATAACTACTCAGTGGAACAAATAGCATTTCACCAAGGTCCTGAGGCAACAGGAAGTGAATACACATAAAAACAATCACTAAATTGAAACTACATTTCCCTAACCTCTTGTAAATCTTAAAAGCTACTTGTTAAGATGAAAATATTCATTGAGACTGTAGCCCTCTAAAATGATGTATCATTTACCTACTGGGGGAAAAAAAAAGAAGAAACCGGACATGAAAAACCACTTCCAATTAAAGATCTCAGAGTTATTTTTAGACTAAAGTGTCTTTGTTTAGGGCCCTGTCTTTGCAAAGATATTGTTTGCTTCAAAATAGGGCTGAGGCAATTCAAAAAAGCATGGGCCAATGCTAAAAGCATTGGGCAAAGGAAAATTGTCCAGAAAACCACCCCTTACCTTCTCTGATCCCCAGCATTTTAGGCAAGGGAAAATCAAGTTAAAACATTATCCAAGGAGACATTTCTTTGAAAAAGAAAAGCAAGGGCAAAAGAGCATAAAGCACTAGGCTGAATGATCAGGCTTAACAGTTTGCTTTAGTAACATAGAGGGTTGTTTACAGGCTGATTGGGTAAACAAGTTTAGGGTGTTGATTAATGAAATTCCTAGAGTGATCTTCCCCCAAAATATGTAACACTTAGACATATACACACCCATAAATAAGCACACATATCATGTGTGTATGTATTTGTGTGTATATGTATGTATGCGTGCATGTGTATGCAGGTGTGTTTATGCATATGTTTATATGTGTATATAAGCCCACACAAACGTATACTATAGTAAATATAAATTAGTATTAAAAATAACTCTCAGGTGTACTGAAGGATCCTGAAGTGCCTTCATAATCAGAAAATCATATTCAAAATGGTTTGGGTTATTGCTGTATTTTAATTCTTCAAACATTGATGATTCACATATGATATATATAGAGAGAGATATATATCTCTCTCTATATATATAAACTTTTAGCCAAAACACCCATTCCCAGTCATACTACGTAACAAATATTTACTATGTTAGCTTTAACATTTTTCCCCATCTTTCTAGTAGAAACTTCGGGGAAAAAATGAAAGCTTGAGGAACAGAAATACTCTTCCATGAGAACTTCTCTGGAAGGAAAACAAATGGTAAAAGGAAAAAGTAGAAAGTCTAGAGTTAATGATGAAAATTTGCTTTTTCTACATAAGCGCAAAGTAGTGGCTCTTATAAAAATTCAGCTTCCCAAGAGTCCAAGACAACGGATTAATTTTTTTGAGGGGATGGGGATGACGCCAATCAATGAAACTCACATGCCAAAAGCATAGCCATACCTTTTATAGGAGACACACAATCAAAACAAAGGTCATTCTCCCACCCTTCCATTTGCTGGTTCCATAAATGAAACCGTCCACCAATAAGCATCCACTACTCACCTGAGAAGTTTGCTAGGGAAGCTGGCCGCTACTGAAATGGCTACAGTATTGTAAAGCATGCCGAGTCCCAAATGAAAGGCCAAGTAAGTAAAATAATAACTCTTATGAATATAACGCTCATCATAGCTGGCTTTTATTGCTGTTATCGTTGCCACCTTGCTTGGTATTGTATTACTAGTATTACTTCAGAAATTTTGCTTCTGGGCTTCCACTACTCTATAAAGTGCTATTTGTGAAATAGTGATTCATTTCACAGCATGGCATAAGGTCATTCATCTGCCTTCCCCACTTCTGCAGAATTTATCAGCTCCAAACTAGTCCTAAGGGACAGGTTTAGGGAGCACTTATTCCTTATGGATCTGCTCTAGCCTGAAGCATCCCTGCGAGGCTACCCTATGCCTCAGACATCTCTGGTCTTAATAGCCCTGGGGAGATTGAGAAACTTCAGGGTCATTCTAAGGACAAGCCTACTATTGTAAGGTAAGTCCTATGATCTTGTTTATTTCATGTCCCTAACAACCACCAGAGTGAACCCTAAAATCGTGTGAAACTTCCATTTCTAGTTT
This sequence comes from Potorous gilbertii, assembly GCA_028658325.1. Classification (NCBI taxonomy): domain Eukaryota; kingdom Metazoa; phylum Chordata; class Mammalia; order Diprotodontia; family Potoroidae; genus Potorous; species Potorous gilbertii. Next base: position 97,205 of record JAQQSK010002846.1, on the reverse strand, counting down.
GGCAAAGTCACATACACCAGGAATGACTTGGGTTTATGCAGCACAATTCTATCGGCATACTGGAGACCAAGGTGGACCTTCAGGGATAGCCCTCTTTCCATCCCACAATAGTTATAGGGCGAGGCTAGAAATAACTAAACCAGCATTTACTCATCAGAGGATATTGTTTCATGTAAAAAAGTAACTAGGTCCTCTTACTAGATCAAGTCCACTATGGTTATTTGTGTGTATATATGTATACACATATACACATACATATATTTGTCTGCACATATGTGCACATGTATGTATACACGTGTACCTATATGTGTATTATGTATATGGCAGAAGCATCCACATATACATCTCATTCCCAACAAATTTATCTCTCTTCTCTTATTAACAGCAGCTACACCAACAATAATTATCAGTGAAAAGATAGATTCTCCAGGGATATGGATGAACACAACCCAAGGTGGTACTAATTGCAATGAATGATTTCGATGGAGGAATCGGGAAAAGAGATGTGAAAGTCTAAGAGAGAGGTGCGAGTGATAAGATGGAAGCATATTATTTTCTTAAAACCCACTTCACTCCTCCACAGTTCTACGTACCAAATGAGTGGAATGCATACAGTCTCACTACCTCATGCTCAGGGTGCAAAATATCACTATAAAGCAAGGAGCCGTTGACCTCATTCCTTCTTCCAGAACCATACTTTCCCATATATTTGCCTTTGTCATCACCTTTCTCACCTTTGTTTTGAAATGACCAAGTATCTGAGTTGTAGTAGTCCAAGCCTAGATCAAGAGATCGGTACATCATGTTTGAAATTGGAATGAAATGAGACACTCATAGTCTTTTTAACAGTTAAGAAAAGGGAGTTTACATTGTCTTAGTAAAGGAAGGACATTCACAGCATGGAAAAGACAAACAGCAAGGACACAACAGTTGAGTACAGCTCTCTGACCTCATGTTGTCCTTGAAGGCCCATGGTCAGAATCCTGATATAGGAGTCAAAGTCTCTCATGTTCTAGCTGTTTTGTTCTCAATCAGGAAGCTAAATCAATAGCCAGAATATTGGTCCCCTGAGCCAAATGGATCTAAATCATCATTTTAACATCTTTTAAGAAACAACTAGTCTAACTTACATGGCGAAGGGGCATTCAGATGTTGTTCTCATCACAAGAGTGTATGATGATTAAATATAGAGAGTTTTACCTATACTTCTCTGTCCTAAGCAAACATTTTTGGTGCTGAAATTATTTTCCTGGTGATCTTTCTGCAAATATATATCATTAAGTCTTCAATCTACAGTCACCAATTATCCCTTGAAATAATGTCTTGTTATCCTTCAATGTAAAATAAAGTCTATTTGGCCAAATCTTTTCTTCTTTTTTCTTTTTGCTCCCCAAGGAGTACTTGAGAGCTATCCTTTCATTTAGCTACATCTTCCTTCTTCTGCTTTTATTTATAGCCGTCTCTAGCAGTATGTCCACTTATTTGTCATTGAAGAAGGATCTCACATATCTAAGTGGAAGTTTATTGACGGTATTCATTTCAGCAGTACATATACGAAAACTGCAATGATACATATTAGCTTAGCATCACTCAAAAATGACACGTACTTTTGAAAGGGCTTTCTATTTTTTAAATGCATAGTTTTGAGTACATAAAATCAAAACATTCTATATCAATGAAATTAATGCATTTAAAATTAGAAGAGAAGCAAGTAAATGGGAAAAATCTTTGCATGAGGTTTCTCTGACAAGGATCTCATTTCTAATGTGTAGGGAACTGATTCAAATTTGTATAAGAATCATTTCCCCAATTGTTAAATCATCAAAGGATATAAATTGGTAGTTTTCATAGAAATATATCCAAACTATCAGTAAACACATGAAATAAGATTCTAAATCCTTAATAGGGAAATACAAATTTAAAAAACTCTGAGATTTCACTGCATAACCCATCAGATTGGCAAAGTTAAGAAAAGAGAAAAATGATAAACTCTAGAGACTCTGTGGGGGAAAAAGATACTTTAATGTACCATTGGTAGAGCTGTGAATTCGTCCAGCTATTCTGGAAAGCAATTTGGCTCTGTATCTCAAAATCATTAAACTGCACATATCTCTTGATTCAGAAATATTGCTACTAGTTTTATATTGCTAAAAAGATCAAGAAAGAGGAAAAATTTATAGCTACTCTTTCTGAAGGGCAAATGATTGAAAACTGAGGAAGTGGACATCAATTGGGAAATGGCTGAACAAGTTATGACATATGAATATATGGAGATATTATTTCAGTATAAGAAATGTTAAAAGGGACAGTTTCAGAGAAATCTGGGAAAAATTGCATGAACTGATGAAGAATCAAGTGATTAAAACCAGGGAAACAATTTATACAATAACAACAGTGTAAAGACAAGCAACATGGAAGATCTAGAGCCTGTGACCAACCTACTTATCAAGCATGATCCCAAAGGACTCATGATAACATATGCTACCTAGCTATAGACTCCAAGTATAAAGAGGCATAATTTTTGGAACGTGGTCAATGAAAGATTTGTTTTGTTTGACTATATATACGTATATACGTGTGTATATATATACGTATATATACATATATGTGTTTATAACAGTATTTTTGTTTTTCTTTCTTAGTGGAAGATGAGTGGGAGGAAGAAAAGCTAGATTTATGTTGTTTAGAAAACAATATTTTTTTAAAGTTTATTGATAGATTGGAAACCACATACTCTCTGCCTCTTTTCCTTCCAATCTATCCCCTTCATTCTGAATATACAAAGAGGCCACACAGGACTGAGGACCATTTCTAATTTTTTCTTTTATTTCATGGGTCACCGTGTCCAAAATTTCATCACTAGATAGCAACGCATTTGTGATAAACCTCTCTATACTTATCAAGATTTGTCCTTGGAAAATTGGCTCAGTCTCTTCCTGGGGCCATACTGGAAGCAGAAGAATCTACAAGACCTTATGCTTCACTGGCATAATCTTCAAAAGACTGAGATCTCCTCCAGGCTACAATCATCCAAGTAGAATTTTGTGTATTAGATTGATGAATGCTGAAAAACTCTGAAAGAATTCAGCATTCAGTTATGTTAAAAAAAAAAACATAAAAAAGAATAGACTATTTACTTTATATTATAAAATTATATCTTATCAGCCTTATGCCATCATGACAGAGAGCCAGTCTCCAAGGCAAGAAGATCTGAGTTCAAGTTCCAGTTTTGTCACTTATTATCTGTGTATTATCTGTATTTAATCTCCTTGGAGATTATTTTTCTCATCTGGAAAATAAGCAAGTTGGACTAGATAATCTCTAAGTTTCCTTCTAGTTCCAAATCAAAGAGGGTTTGATAAAGGAGAAAGCATCAACAATCAGGAAGATCACATGCTTCCCATAAATTACTGCCTAAGTGGTACCTTGATGAAATCTAGAGATTCTACAAGGTACAAGTGAGAAGGGAGTGCCTTTCAGGCACACCAACAGCTAGTAGGCCAGTTTAGTTGAAATGTCTAATATATGAAGGCAAGTAATATGAAAAATGGTAAGAAAGGTAGGCAAGATGCAGATTTTGAAGGGCTTTGAAATTTAGGAAGCCACTGAAGGATTTTGAGTACAGAAGTAATACAGTCAGAGCAATGTTTTGGGAATATTAGTTTGGAAAATGAAGAAAATAGATTGAGTAAGTTAGAGACAGCAAGTACTAAAACGAATTAGTAGGCTATTGTAATAAACTAATTAAAAGGTAGTGAGGTCCTTAACTATGGTGATGAATATATGAGTGAAGAGGAGATAAATGTGAGAGATATTGTGGAGGCAGAATACACAAATATTGGCCATGGGTTGAGTGGGGAAAACTGTGAATTCTAGCCTAATAATGGCATCCTCAATAAATTATGAAGAAAGGAAAGAAGGAAGGTAGGAAGGTAGGAAGGAAGGAAGGAAGGAAGGGAGGGAGGGAGGGAGGAAGGGAGGGAGGGAGGGAGAAAAGGAGGGACGGAGGGAGGGAGGACAGAAATAAACACAATATCTACTATATGCTAGTGTTTTACAAATATTGTTTCATTTGTTCCTCTCTACAACCCTGGGAGGTAGATGTGATTATCTCTAATTTTTTGCTGAGGAAACTGAAGCAGACCAAGGTTAAGCAATTTTCCCAGGGTTACACAGAAAGTAAATGACTGAAGCTACAGTTGAACTCAGGTCTTCCTGACTCCAGGTCCAGCACTCTAAACTGTCTTCAGCCTAGCTGTCTCTAAGAGACAACAGGAGTCTACAATGAAATGAAGCCAGTGCAAGGATTATGCATGGAAAACACTGAGGATTAGAAATCACAAAGAGTATTAAAAACAGGGTTAAAAGTCATAAATCACAGATAAATATGAAATGATAAAAGGCTACAATCAGATAAAGGAAGATAGGTTGGAGTTTGTAAAGAGAGAAGTGAAATGTTTCCGGTTGATGGGAAATCAAGGTTTGACCAACCTTGTGTATAGTTGAGGAAGAGCAGAGAAGTACATCATAAGAGTTAAGTATGTTGCATGAACTGAAATGTTAAGGTATTTGCAAAAATATCAGTGGGTATGTTAATGTCTCCTTGTATATAAGGTCAGGAATTTTGCTGGTGAGAAAGAACATGAACCAAGCACTAAACACATTGAGGATGAAGAGAAATTTGTTAATAACAGAAATGGAATACTAAAGGGCACAATAAAATGGAAAGATAAGAAGATGATATGAACAGCAGACTGATATAGATGTGTTACATAGGAATGAGGGTATAACAAAAGGTAAGAAAAATGGATTTTAATTCAATAGATAGTGATTGAATCACAGGTATAAAGGAGAGAAGTGGGAATTTGCCAACCATAGGATAGGTAAGGAACCACTTAATTGGGGTCCCTTTCTTTTCATGACTGAACATTATTTCAGTGGTGATGGTACAAACTTCCATGGTTTATCATCCTAAAAATAGTGATTGGGGATGATATAAATAGAAGATTGAGTTAGCAGGGAATTCTGGGTATTTGAGATAGTAAATACCACTTGTTTGAGGTTTTCTAATCAGACTGAACATATACTCAATAATAACCCTATAACTTCAGTCCAACATATTGGAAAAAGCTACATCCAGAAGATGACCTGCCTATGGAATTAGCATCCAGCTCCTTAAATGAAGTCTTGGGGCTCGGAATCTTTGGTGGTTGTGAGTCTAATTCACTAAATCACAAAATTTAAGAGTAAAAAGGAACCTTTATGGTTATCTAGTCCAATTTATCTACAAAAAGAATCTCCAGAATAACATACCCAACAAGTGTTTGCCCAGTGTCTTCTTGGAAATTTCTAAAGAACTGAAACTCACAATCTATTAAGCTAGCACAGGGCCTCCACTGCCATTGCCTTCCTGAAGCTCAGAATTTCTTGTCATTTTGAGACCGGAACATCAAGAGAGGAAACTGTAGTGGTTAGGTCATCAAGAACTGGCATGAACTCACCTTCAGCACTAACTGCATAGAGTCATTTCAGTAAGGCAGAGAACGAGTACACCAAGCACTGTGTGCTGGCAGATGGAACAAGACTGAGCTCCTGAAGCACAAACGCTCTGGTACTTTTGACACCCTGAATTCAGGATCCCTGAATGATGCATATAAACCTTGGATCAGGTCATTTACTGCCCCTGGGGAGATCATATAGATACAGCTCTGAACTTTTCTTAAACTCGGTAGTGCAATAAAAATTCTGCATGATTTTATGATGCCGTCATTATTACCATTTTCCAAAAAAAAAAATTATCACAGGGATAGAGAAACAAGAAAAATACAGGTTAGAAAAATATATTCATAATTCTTACTTTATGCTACGTTTTAGAATTGTTTCAAAATTGAATAATAGATAATAAATGGAAATGCATAAAGATTAATAATGTATGAAGATAAGAATAGTGCCAGTATATATTTTTAATGTCTCAAATGATGTTCTATTATTTACATATTTGTATACAACTCCAGGACATTTTCTCCTTCCTATTCTCCAATTCTACACACACATACACACACACACACACACACACACACACACACACACACACACACACACACACATTCAAGGATGAATGGGATTTCAAATGTGAAGCTCTTTCACTGTCTAAAAAGAAAAATATCCTGCTTGGTAATGTTTTAGTAATGCTATCTTAGATTAATGCATCTCCTTCCTGACTTTTCCTTCTAGGAATATGCTTGAAGAGATGAATTTTGCCTCATTGCTTCAAAATTTATTAGAGGAAAGGGGTATTGAAAAAAAAGAATAACAAAATTTGGAGTTCCAGAGGAAGAAAGGGTGAAAAATGGTGAGAAAGGAGAATAAATTCAGACTGTTGAATCGCTTTTGTTTTAATAGGTCTTGAAAGTTGGCGTTATGATTTTGAGTCCCACTGACTATATGAATGAAGTGAACTCTTCCTTTCTCTCTCTCTCTCTCTCTGTGCACATGTCTCTTTCATTCTCTCTGTATATGTATATATGTATGTATGTATGTATGTATACGTGTACACATATACACACAGATACATATATGAATAATACAGTTCTGTGTTTTGTAATTATATATATTTAGTTTTACATACATATTTTATGTATATACTAATTATATTCATAGTATAAACACAGTGCATCCATTTACATAGTATGTATACTGTATATGTGTAGTTTTATTTATATAGTTGAGTTTTTAAACTTCTTATGTACAGAAGTTGCATAATAGTACTCCAGAATGTGAATTGTCCAAATACAAAAAGGAAGTATCTAATTTGAAAGAGTCCTAAAGGCTTCTATATTCTTCTAGAAACATAGAAAGTCATTCCTATTTAATTAGTTAGGCCAATGTATTTGCAAAACAATTAAGAATGCAATTTAATTTTGGTGTTTGGTAAACATCTAGGGATTCATTCATTGTGAACTTATGACCTCCATGTTGAGTTTACTTTGTAAAGTATCATTAAACTAATCAGTTAGAACTTACCAAATGTACAGTCTTCTAATTCCATCCATCCCTGCGTTCCATTCACCCACCAATCCTAGACAGGCACCTTCCCATTTGTGAAGGCTTTTTGTGTGTTGACATGGAAACTGTTTGTTTTATTGCTTTTCAAAAACAAGGTTTGACTGAATTAGCTCAATTACAGTGGCAAATGACTGGGAGTGATTGACAGCCCCTGAGCCAGCTGTGGTAAAGCAATGGTAAGAGGGGACGCTAGGAAACCCTCCTGTGCACAGCTGTCAACACAACCCAGCCCTGCCTAATCTGGAACCCACCTGCTGACCTAGTGCTGGGATTTTCCTCAGCAGAAACAACAGTGATGTGATGTGAATCAAACTATTTAAACTATGTGTTGTTTTAAAGGGGGAGCAGAAAAGGGAGGTAAGTAAGTTATCCACCACAAACATTGGCCTCAAGATCACCAAGCTTATTTTCCACACAGGACTTTTGTAAGTTCCCAGCTCAAGAGGCAAAATCCTAGTGAATTAACCTATGATGCCACCCAGCCCTTCCTATTGATTAGCAATTATTTTTTCCCGATGAAACAAGGACATGGGACCAAAGGTTACGTACAGTGAAAATTCAGGGTTGCATTTGAGAGCAAGTGCTTCCACACAACCATTGCTGATAGACCATCTGAAAAATGAGCTCTTATTGAAATACAGTTAAAAATGTAATTTAAAGCAGGCTCATGCCTAAGAACCGAGCAATAGAGCCAAAGGTCCAGAGAAACAAGGCACACCCTGAATCCAAATACACTGTAACTTGATAACATTGCTGGTCAGCTAATAAATAATGCAAGCATGTATGTCAATAGCCAGGCCTTGATTGCACTGACATATTGAGCAATAAAGATAGAAAATGCCTATTTTTAGCTAGAAGAGTATATGAAAACAAAGAGGTAAAACGCATGCCAATCTCTTTCAGAATTCAGCAGCTGACATATTAGAAATAAGCAAAGATAAGACCTCAAATAATGATGAATGCTCATACTCAGGTTCAGACAAGTCACTGAGCCCATCTAAGGCTCAGTTTCCTCATCTGTAGAACACATGTACCAACTACTCCACAAGGCTGTTGCAAGGATCAAAGGTCTTAATGGGAATCTTGAAGTGTTATGTAAATGTCAGGGGGTGGGTTTTGTTTTCTTTTGGTTTTTTGCTTATTTGCACCAAGACCTACAATTTCATTGTATATTTAATTCTGCATTTTGAAACTTCCGGTACCAACATGGGTAAACAATTTTTCTCTAACTTTTCATCTTAGAAAATTGCCTGGCATTTTTAGAGACTAAGTAGCTTGTTCATAGATACTCAGCTAATATAAACAGTAGGCTGGCCTTGAACTCGGGTCTTCCTGGCTTTAAGGCCAGTACTCTTTTCACTTCCCCATCCTGGTGCTCATGACTTGATTTTTATCCATAAATATAGGGATTTGAGTTAGAAGACATGTAATGTACAGTGAATCTTGCAGAAAAACTCCCAGCCCTCCTCCTCCCAGTACAAAATATGTGAAGGATCTGAGATTTCTTCAATGTGAAGAATTACTGTGGAAACTCCCTCCACCCAGGCAAAGTCCAAACCATCTGTGACTTAGATGTAGATAAGATGTAGGGAGTTGCCCGAGGCACATGGAGGTTAGTTAGGTGACTTGTCCAGGATTACACAGCTAGCACATGTTCCTCTCTAAATCCTCTGAACCAAACTCTTTCTATTACAATCACAGACTTAGAGCTTGAAGGGAAGTTGAAAGTCATTGGGTCCAAATCTCTTTATTTTACAGAGAAACCCCTAAGCCAAAAGAGGCTAAATAACTTGCCCAGGGTCACACAGCTATTAAATGTCAGAGGTCAAACTCCATTTTCCTGCCTCCCAGTCCAGCGATCTATCCACCGTACTACTCTGCCTCTACATACACCAGACTGATTGGTTCCTTCCTGAAACTAAGAATCTTCCATAGATGTAGAAAATATATTGATCATCTATTTTTATAAACCAAAATCCCATTTTCTACCACTACACCAAAGAAGGAACTTCATTGTTATTAAAAATAGAAGACAGTTTAAAATTTGTGCTTTTTCTTGTTTATTTTTATTCTATTCCATTTTTATATTTCATTTGATTTTTATATTCTTAAACTTTAAAAAAAATTTTATTGTCTTGGTTTATTTTGTTCCTATCTGAAGTGTTTCTGCTGTAGGTTAAAAAAATTCCTGTGCCCCTGAATGTGTTAGATTTTTACCAGGATGACCATGACCAAAGATTATGCATAAGCAATTATAATAATTGATATTTACAATCCCATATTTATGACTATAATATCTATGTCCTCATACTGAATGAGGGCAGTATATGCATACAAAAAGTAACCCTTCATTTTTCCAAAGCTCTTTTACCCCATTATTTTGCTAGTACCAAATAGAGCTAACAACCTGGGGGGAAGGCGGGGCAGAAGTCTGCAAGATTTCTATATAACCCAAATAATAGCCCAAAATCCACTGAGGAAAGTTAATGCACTTCAGTCAGATGAGATCCATAAAAAGGATTATTTATTCTTATTTAGCACCTAATTTCAATAAATTTCTATTTCCAAGACCATAGTAAATCAGAAGCAATGTATTAAAGGGGGTGGAAGGGAAGAAGTGTTGGCAGTAGGCACTCTGGCAGCATCAAATCTTGCTAGCTGGTAGGTTAACAGCAAGGAACAGTAGGCTTATAGTTTCAGAATTGGAAGGAAGCCCATTAAGCCATCTAGTCCAATCCCCTGATTTTACATATGAGGAAACTGAGGCACAAGGAGGTGAAATTATTTTCTTGGAGTCACACAGGTGGTAGGCAGCAGAGAAAGAGTTCAAAATGGAGATATGACTAAACCCAGTCCTTTCTCTAAAGCACCATCCAGTCTTCTGGATAAACCATAAAACGCCTGGAATCATAGTCATAGAGATGGCAGGGACCCTATAGAGTAGGAGATGAAACAAAACAAGTAACCCAAATTCATTTCTATTTAGCTATGAATTGCATTCAGGAACATGAGTGACACTATCTGCCTAGCCCCAATCATATCTCAGTTCTGTTACCAGAGGCAGTTGAGATGGATAGTCAACAGAAGAAAAATCTGAGTCTTCATGTTTGGGCACAAAGCTTATAATCCACTCACAGATAATTAAAAGTTGGCATGGATGTGCATGAGTATCAGGGCGTGTGAACAGAATAGGAAGGCAAGGAGATAAAGAAAGATGGTAGCAGAAGAAGACCTTCAAATTCAACTGTATTTAATATTTTTAAAGACACTTTCTCGTTATACTGTTGACCTTTCTATTTTGACATTTGTTCAAGATAAATCAGAGAAAGTCTCTTTCTCTGCTCGTTTGGTTTTCAGCACTTGTAAAAGCCCTTACACATCCAATTCCAGTCCCCAGCCCTTTGTAAGAGTCTTGTCAATAACTATCATTGTAACCCTCCGTTTCTCTCCTGGCTGATCCACTTCAAAGCTAAGGTATATCTCTAGCAGAAGAAAAACAGGCTACCACAACCACAGCTGAGTCTCAGCTTGACTATTAACTTCATGTTTACCCAATCAGGGATTTCAGACTCTGGTACTGCCAGCGTATTCCATTTTCTCTGTCTTCCTCACTTCTAAATTATTTCATAGAATCGTGACTGTAGAGTTGGCCAGGTCATGTAGTCCCTGGCCCCTGCTTCCTGGAAAGACATATTTATTACCTCTATTTACTACTTCTGTTGAGGGGAGGCCAGACACAAACAAGAATCAATCAGCAAGTATTAATTGAGCTCCTACTTGTAGCAGGCATTGTGCTAGGCACAGGGGATACAAAGACAGAGATGAAGTGGTCTTTACCTACAAGTTTACAAAATCAGAAGATAGGGGAGGGCAATATATACATATATCCTGGGGTGGGGCAGGGGGACAAAAAAGGCTCCTGTGCAAGGTGCTGCTTCAGCTAAGTCATCAAGAAAGTCAGAGATTCCCAGAGAGAGAAACAAAGAGGGGAAGGCATTTCAGGCATTAGGTCAGTCCTTACAAAGGCAAGGATGTAAATAACAAATGGAACATCATGTATGAGGATCATCAAGGCTAATTTTTCCAAACTGTAGCATGTGATGAGGAGTAAAGTATAAAAGGCATGGAAAAGTAGGTTGGAATAGATTTAAGTGGGTTGGAAACAGAGGGATTTGTATTTTACCTTAGAGGTGATAGAGAGCCACCAGAATTTCTGTAACAGTGAACTACATGGTCATGCCTGGCAAGAAGTGATAAAGTCCTGAATTAGTTTTGAACGGTGTAGTGGATAGAGAGTACACAACACCATCTACAAACCCTACTTACTAAAGGCTCAAGAACAAGTCTTTCAACCTCCCTGATACTCCTGCAAAATGAATATACCCATAGTACCTATACCAGAGTTTTGTTGAGGGTCAGCTGAGATTAAAGAACAGTTATTCCTTCCACACTATGCTTTCAATATATTGTGAGTAGTATAAGAAATTAAATGGGAATTTGGGCAGGGGGCATTTTATGGAAGCTGCTGACAATATGCAAAAATCAGAAGACAACCCAGAAAAAGTTTAGAAACTTAGAAATTCAAGATTGCTATTTAAAAAAAAAAAAGCATTCCAGTAGAGTTTAGCATCGTACGTGAAAAGGCTGAGTCCTTATTTGATTTCCTAAAGGAAAATGAAGGTGAAGGGTCTACTCCCTATAGATTTTATGTGGATTTTCCAGATGGCAGAAGCACAATGCCCTAACCCGCATGATGTGGAAAGGAAAACTGTATGTATGACAGCTAGTGGCACAGTAGATAGAGCACTGGTTCTGGGGTCAGGAGGACCTGAGTTCAAATCCCACAACAGATGGGCTATGTGACCCTGGACAAACCACTTAACTTCAATCTCCTTCAGTTCCTCAATTATAAAACAGGACTGATGATGGCACTTATTTCTCAGGGTTGTTATGAAAATCAAATGAAGTTGTATTTTTAAAAACACTTAGCACAGTACCTGGTATACAGTAGGAGTTTAACAAATACTGATTTCCTTCTTCCTTTTCTATGTAAAGGAGAGTCATATTATGTCTTCTCTGTAGCATTTTCTTATTGCTGGATGATGAGAGTGAGCTCTCCCTTTCTGAGATCCTAGTGCACTTATTTATGATCAGGGCTCTGCCGTCTAGCCCTGAATTATCCCTCTACTTTATATATGTCACTTTGGTCTCCTCATGTAAACAGTAAGCTGCTTGAAGAAAGAAATTATATCTGATACTTTTTCAATATCCCTCCAGAGAAATGGGTATGATTTCTGGTGCCTAATAGGTGCTCAAAAATATGTAAATACAAAAGGGATCTGAAGCAGTATAACATTGGGTAGAGTAGTGAATTTGGAATCAGGAAGTCGTAGGTTCAAATCCCACCTCAGACTCTTAACTGGCTCTATGACCTCTGTCAAATAACTTACCCTCTCTGATTCTCAATTTCTTCATCTGTAAAATGAGGAGATTGGGCTAGTTAACCTCTGAAGTCCCTTCTAGCATTGGTACTAAGTCCCTACAACAATAATAACTACTTTACAGGATTATTATGTGACTTGAATGAAATAATGTACATAAAGCTCTACATAAAGATCGTTTATCTCTACTATTATTTCCCCAGCAAAGAGAACTCCCTCCAGTCTAGCCCTTCTGTGATTAATAGTCAAATTCCACATAGTAGCTAAAGTATACAGAGATTAAGAGACAAACTCAGTGTTAGATAACTAATAAGTTTTGAACAAAATTTAAAGAGAATTCTTCTTGATTCCTTTTTTTAAATTGAATTTTATTTTTTGCCACTAAAAGCATCTGCTTTTTCTCCTTCCCATCTCCTCCACCTTGAAAAAAAAAAGCCCTGCAAAAAAACATATAGTCAAGTAAGCCAAAGTCCCACATTGACTATGTCCAAAAACGTGTGCCTCACTCTGAAGCCCTATTCCATCAGCTCTTTGTCGAGAGGCAAGCAGCATTCCAAATCATTGGCCCTCTGGAATCATGGGAGATTCTTACATAGATCAGAGTTCTTAAGTCTTTCAAAATTGTTCATTTTTACAGTGCTCTTGTTAGAGTAAAAATGATCCTCCTTCATCTGCTCAATTCAATCTGTATCAGTTCAAAGGGAGGTTCAAGAGGTAACCTCTCCCTCCACCTCATCTACTTGTACCCCTTATTATATGAGACAATATGCCCTAATATTCTTCCCCCTTTTTTCCTTTGTATATCCTCCCACACCTTTTCCTTTCTCCTTCATCAAAGTACATTGAAACATATCAGAGCATACTTAAATTTATTCATAAGATCTTCATTTTTATATGAGTCTTTGATCCAAGGCGACATCACAGAGCTTGCTTTATCACCCTTCACCCCATCAGAATGCAAATACTTCATTCTTATAAGTTTTTTTCCCCTAATTGATCTCTTTCGTCTACCTTTTTATATTTCTCTTTGCTCCTATGTCTGTTTCTACTAAGCTGTGAACTTTTCATCAGTAATGTTTCTAAGTCCTCTATTTCATTAGAAGTTCTTTCCCCACTGTGAGATTATAACCAGTTTTGCTGGATAAGTTGTTCTTGATAGTAAGCTTTTGTATTTTGTTCTTTGAAATATCATATGCCATGCTCTCTACTTCTTCACAGTAGTAGCTACTAAATCTTGTGCTCCTGACTATAGTTCCTTTGTATTTGTACTCTGTCACTCTGTCTGCTTTCAGTATTTTCTCTTTGATCCAGAAACTCAGGATTTTACTTATGACATTCCGAGGAGTCTTTTATTTTGAGATTTTGTTTAGAATAGAGGATTCTGTCTACTTTCACTTTGTCCTTTGGTTTTAAGAAATCTGATCATTTACTTTAGCAACTTCTTGAAATATTATAGCCTGGCTCTTTTTTAAAGTCATGGCTTTCAAGTAGTTCAACGATTCTTAAATGGTTTCCTTAATCTGTTTTCTAGGTCATTTGTTTTTGACATAAGATACCTTATATTTCCTTCTGTCTTTTCAATTTTATGCCTTTATTTTAACATTTCATCTTGTCTAATGTAGTCATTAACTTCTGTTTGTTTCATTCTAATTTTAAAAGATTCCCTTCTTTAATAAAGTTTTATACCCTATATATTAATTTTATTTTCAAGTCTTTCCTCAATAGCTCTTATTTCATTTATAATAATACTACTACTACTACTATAATACTACTTTAAATTCATTCAAATTCAAAATTTTAAATTCAGATCATTTCTCCTTGGAATTCCAGTTTGTGGGCAAGTCGTGTTTTTCTTTGAGTTTTGCTTTGCTTGTGGACATTTTAGTTATTCTCTTCTTCTGGATTTCTGTCTTAAGCATCCATATGCTTGTAATTCATTTAGTCATTCTTCCAGAGATCTACTCTGGGCAACCTAGCGTAGTAACACTAGTAGTGTAGTGTTCTAGTTGACAGCATTTTGGGGAATAATTTATGATTCTCATCCTCTGGGACATCTCCCTCTGCTGCTTTACTGGAAAGAGCCTGAGTTCAAGAACTGCTCTAGGCAAACTTATGCTGATGGCTTTAGGTTCTTAGTCCCAACTGAGGTCATGGAGAAAGCTTGGGAATGGGAACTAAGTGACCATCTCTGAGCATCCTATGCTCACAGTTTAGCTCAGAACTGGATAGAGTTTCTGACTGGGGTGAGTTGATTATCTGTCTTTAATTAGCCTTGCTCTAAGCTCTAGGAACCCTTCTGGGAGACTCCCTTATTGATGACTTGGGCATATGAGCTGAGTTCATGATCAATTTCAGGTGTCCTCACACTGCTGACATAGCTCAGTGTTCAGGCCACTGAATCCCTTATCCTAATCTACCTCTGCTTCACAATTCCTGCTCTGGACACTTGCTTGTAGATGAATTTATGATCTTAGGCTGGAGATATTATACATGATAGTTTCTCATTTGATTTTTTCATTCACTACAAATATGAGCATTCCTAGATTTTTGTTAGAGTAGTGGTGGAGAGAAATATCTGTTCTTCCTCCAACTCTACTCTCTTATCTGGCCTCTTCAAATCTTCTTGGTTTTACCACTATGTCTACCTATACTATTTCTTTCTTTTTATTTCTCTGGTTGAAACCTGTGATTTGGTTGTTGTAAGGAACTCCTCGTCTGCAAATCATTTCTACTAGTGAAAATAGTCACGTGTCTGTAACACGAAGTCTTAGAGAGATGCCTGGGTATGGAAAGGTTAAGTCATTGCCTGGAATCACAGAGCTAATATATGTCAAGGGCAGGACTTGATCACAAGGTTCTCTTGTTTCCAAAAGTTAACCTACCTCCTACTGTGCAATAGTGCTTTGATGCTCAAAAAATACTTGTTAACTAATAAAAACAGATTTGAGATCTTATTAATTCATCCTGTATGATGCAAGAAGAGCTGAACCAAATTAACAAATACTACACTGTAAAACCTTGCTTCTTTAATCTAAATTTATAGAAGTCAATCACAGTGCAGCAAAAAGACCACACATTTTAGAGTCAGCCTTCAAACCCTGACTCTACGTCTCACTGGCTATGGGACTGTGATCACTTTATCTCCTTAAGCCTCAGTTTGAGCTTCATCTATAAGATGAAGGAACTAGTATAGATGACCTCTGAGGTCCATAGTGATTCTAATCTTCTCCACCAGGGTACTCAACTGGAAGAAGTTGCTACTTCCCAGACAACTTGAAGGCATGTTGCTTATTAATGAAAAATACTGACTGCATAATCAGAATCCATGGGATTCAAAGTCTATAGTTTTTCTGATTTGTAACTTAATCAGGGCACACTGTGCTTGGAAGTGTGATTGTCAACTCCTTGAATTCCTTTGAGACTTAAGATGAAGAATAGACATACATTTCTTTTCTTTGCTATTTTAGATTATCACATGCAAGAACATACTATCAAGTGCAGAAACAAAACCTAGAAATATGGAAACCACTGAGATAGATCAAGATTGATTTTATTAGGCAACTTTCAATTTAAAAAATAAATTCAATTCATTCTCCCATACCAAGGAATCCCTTATGCCTAACTTTACAGAGATATCGTCTATTAGTCTCCCTTTACCAAGGTGCAGTGCAAAAGGAAGGAGGGACTCATAGGAAGGGCAGCAATGATACGCAGGGATCCATCAATAAAACTCGATTGCTACTCACATGAGGAGAGGAACAGAGGGGTGCAGTCTCCAGTGTTCTTAGTACTTGGGCAGCACACAATGGGATGACTTTATGTGCTGTATCATTCACATTCTGAGATGGTTCTGGAGAAGAAGTGAGGCTGCTGACCTGCACAGCCCTCCCTCACTCAAAACGAAGTCAAGTGCAAGTCATGTCATCATTTCTTGGATGGCATGGTCTTCTTTGGCAACGAAGGATGAACACAACAGAACAACAATTCACATTCTGGTGAAAGACCCAAAATCTCTCAGTGATCACATTTATATACAGTTCTAGACAAGGAGCCAACACAGAAATGCTAAGAGATTGACTGTTATCCATGAGAGATGTTTATAGAGCAATCTAGACCAGTGAAATGAGGGTATTTTTCTTAATTCTCTAATAAGGAATGAGGACCAGGGTCCCAGAATTAAGTAACTCAACTTGTGCCACACAAGCTAAAGACTAAAAATGAGGGAGGTAATACTCAGTGTCCAGGTTTATTAGCCTTAAATACTTCTATCTGCAGGAATAGGGGGAATAAGGGGTGAGGGAGCTTACCAATCGAACAAGTTTTCATTAGCTTATATTCAGGTTTATACAGAGATAACAAGAAATAATGAGCTATAGTCATATTGCAACGGGAAAAAGAAAGTTGACCACTCAGATCTCCCATTGTGGATGCAGTTCTCTCAGCGGAGTGCCTGACAGATAGCAAGAAATTAATGAATATTGACTGATTAATGGATTGATACCTTTTATACAATGAAGCAGAGGGAAGCCCAGGACAGAGCCAGGTAAAACCCAGGTTAGCATAATGACTATTTGATCATATTGCCTATTTTGTGACCAACATTTTGAAACATTCATCATTAACCATTTTATTACCTTTATAAATATAGCATCAGGGGACCCAACTCAGCCTCCCATCAACTATGCCCTCTACTGGCTACACACATGCACTAAAACCATGCCTACCACTGTTTTAAATGTGTTTTGGAAAGAGTTCAAAAGGCAGCGTGATGGATAAAGAGCTGGCCTTGGAATCAAGAAGACCTAGATAGAGTACCAACTACGACATCTACTGTTTGTGTAACCCTGGACTGACTAGTCACTTATTTTCTCAATGCCCTGATACAATTAAGACTATAAGTTGTAGAGAAAATGCTAACCAACATTGGCAGACTTTTATATTAAAGCTCCTACATTGATAAAATCATAGTCATATGTATATACATATATATGTAAATATATATGTGTGTGTGTGTGTGTGTGTGTGTGTGTGTGTGTGTATATACTTGGAGCACTCTGCTAACATTTAAATAAGCAAGGGTTACAGCAACCTATATTCTCAATTAATGAACATTCATAAACTGTCTATTATGTGCCAAGGAATATACTTTAACTCCCCTATGTGGGATAAGAACACAAAAAGAGGAGAAAAGACATAGTATGCTATACTATAATAGCTAAAGCAAAGATACAATTTAGATTTTTAATATGTCACTGGAATTCCTAGTTTAAATAAAATTGAGGCTAGGTTGATGATGGTAGAGTATTTTCTTTTTGTAAAGAGTTCTCAAAATAAAATTGCATGTTTATTCTATGTTTATATCATGGCTTTATCTGTTCTAATACTGCTTTAAAAGATACGTTGACATGACCAACAAGATGGCAGGCTAGACATTTTCCCTAATCCTCATGACATCTCAAATCTCTCCAAAATAAGAATTATATTCAAGAGATAAAGTAATTCCAGCTGTCTGTATGGTCTATAGCACCAAGAAATCTACCTGATCAAACTAACAACAGAGAAGACTAATCCTTAATCCCTAAAATGCTCACTCAACAATTCCTCCCCCACCAACTACCATGCTTCAGAAGGGCTGCACAAACCAACTCACAGACTTGTAACAGAACTCAACTCTACTCCCCACTCCTAGCTTCCATGGAAAATCAAATGCCATAAGCTTGCTCTGGTGGAAACAGCAGTGTGACAGCACTTTGTACTGAGAAACTACTCAGCCAGAGAACTAAAGAGCAGAAGAAACTGAGGAAGGATACCAGCATATGTTTTGCTCCATCAGACCTAAAGAAAATGGGACTAGCATTCATCTGTGATAAATTCTGACTGTCCAGATGTTACTTGGGGCAGAGCCCAAGGCTAATGAAACGTGAGTTGCCTAGTGTGGGAGGAAATTGAGATAGCTTCGAGGTCTAGATCCCTGAAAAACCACCAAAAGGAAAGGAGTCAGAAAATGAGTGATAGGGGAATAAAAGAATTTTAAAAATACTAAAATTATCAAAGATTTCAGGAGAAAGAAAGCTCAGTTAAAGATTTTGATCACTAGCAGACAAACCAACAAGGAAAATACTAATAACAGAAGTGAATATGGCCTCCAGATCATCTAATCAAATGCAGACATCTATGAATAAATATTATAAGAAAAAATAAAATTAATAAACACCTGGAGTGGCAGAGGACAGGAGAACAGGAACCATATAGTCTAGTGTTCCTGAATTGTTTAAGAGAGAAATCAGAATTGTGAATGCAGAATTTTGGCCAACAAAGCAAAATAATTGGGAAAATATAAAGATTTGACTCCACAATGTCAAACCTTACCAAAGAGACAAAAGGGAGAGCTCATGATTGGGAATGTAAATACACAGAAGTGAAGGACAATCTGGAAAAGGAGAAGCTAAAAGTAATAGTGCTAAAAGGAAACATCTCTATATAGGCGAGACATATTCATCTTGAAGAAAGGATGCATAGAGACTATAAGGATTATAGTTGTCCCAGAATGCAAATCAAAAAACTTGAATACCATAATTTAGGAAATAACACAATGAAACTACCCAGAACTACTGAGCATTAAAAAAAGTGACAACTGAAAGAATCCACAGAGCACCTCCAGGAAAAAGAAAAAAAAAGGAAATGAAAGGAAAGAAGAAAGAGAAGGGAAGGCAAGGGAAGGGAAGGGAAAGAAAGAGGAGAGAAGGAAGAGAAGAGGAGAGGAGAGAGAGAAAGAAAGAGGAAGGAAGGAAGGAAGGAAGGAAGGAAGGAAGGAAGGAAGGAAGGAAAGAAGGAAGGAAGGAAGGAACATGTACTGTAAACTTGATGACACACAGTGGTGAAATTTAGCAAGTCTAATAAAAAAAACCTCTCCCAATAAATGCTGGAATAAAGCCAATATAGTCCATTTTCCCACTGTTATTGGATACAATTCTAGAAATATTAGCAATCACAGTAAGACAAGATAAAGTATTTAAAAATATAAAAATAAACAAAATGGGGGGAACCATCCTTATTTGCTGGTACAAATAGTTTATTTAGAAAATCGTAGGAGAGAAATAAAAAAATTAATTGAATAAATTAGTAGCTTCAAAAAAGTAACTGGTTGTAAAAGAAACACAGAGATCAATAGTATTTCTACATAGCCATAACAAATTCTAGAAGGAAATAATAGAAAGGGAAGTCCCATTCAGAATAACTATAAAATGCATAAAATATCTTGGAATCAATCTATTAAAGCACACTGGATACTTACATAAACACAATTATAAAATGTGCCTTAATGAAATAAGGAAAACAACTTAGATAATATGAAGGAGGCTCAGTGCTCATATCTGTGCCAACCAATATAATAAAAATGACAATACTATTGAAATTAAGCTACAGATTTAGTGCGGTACCAATGAATGTACCAAAGCAAAAATTCATGACAGTGACAGGGATAGGAGCTGAACCTGAACTTTCATTAATATAAGGAATTACATTGTGAGAAAATTTCCTCCACTGATGTAATTTAGCACTTTCTATGCAACATATCACCATAGAGAGTTGCCTAGAGTCCTGAGAGGTTAAGTGAGACAAAAATAACAATTTATTTCCAGAAACAAACTATCTAGAATTCTATGGGGGTAAAAAAAAGATAGCAATAAAAGGGAAATAATCCTACTTCAAACTTCAAACTTCAACTAGTAGTAATTCTTCTTCAAACTAGTAGTAATCAGTAAAACTATCTGGTACTGGTTAAAAATAGAATGAAATAGACTAATTAAAAAAAAGAATCTCAAATAATTGTACTGAAATATCTTCAGTTCAATAAACCCAAAGGATAAATTACTAACACAGACTTTCCTATCTGACAGTGATTGTTAGGAAAACCAGAAAGCAGTCTGGAAGAAATCGGTTTGAGATCATCAGCTTATACCATACACTGCAATAAGCTCAAAATGGATGCATGATCTGAATACTGAAGATGATACCATAAAAGAATCAGATGAAAATCAGTTCATGTACTTTTAAAATTTTGTTTTGTTTTTGAACCTGGGTTTCTCTTTCTCACCCAGACTGGATGTGCAATGGCCACTCATGGACAGACTCCCCAGCTGATCAACAGACGTCTGACTTGCTCTAGAAGTCAACTAAGAAACATCTTCATATTGAGTACCTGTGGGTCGAAAGCATTTAGGCAACTATCAAATATAGTAAAAAAAAAAAAAAAAGTACAAAAATAAATAGTATAGCATCTACCCCATAGATAAATGGTCAAAGGATAAACAGTTTTCCAAATAAGAATTGCAACAAATCAATAACAAGGCAACTTGCCATCCTCAAGACATAGGTTTAAATTTCTCCTCTGACACCATATCATAACCCTGGACAAACACCTATACTTTGTGGTCCTCAATTTTTTCATCTGTAAAGTGAGGAGGACACAGTGACCTGTCATTTCTCTTGAACCATTTCTTGACTTTCTTGTATCCTAGAGATTAGCACAGTTCCTGGCACATGTTGCTGTTCAGTCATTTCAGTTGTTTCTGACTCTTCATGACCCCACTTGGCATTTCCTTGAAAATACGGCAGTGGTTTGCCATTTCTTTCTCCAGCTCATTTTACAGAAGAAATTGGGGAAAACAGGGTGAAGTGTCTGAGGCCAGATTTGAACTCAAGAAGGGAAGGGAAGGGAAGGGAAGATGAGTCTTCCAAACTCCAGACCTGAAACTCTATCTACTATGCCACCTAGCTGCCCTGGCACATAGTAGTTGTTTTAAATATTTATTTAAATTTAAATATAATTTATAAATATAGACAAATATATAAATGAAATTTAAATATAAATTTATATAAATAAATATATATAAGCTTTCATTCATCCCTATCAAATTTCATATTGTTACAGTTATCCCAATATTCTAGACTGTCCATAATTCTTTGGGTCTTGACTCTATCACTAAATACGTTAGCAACCCCTCCTAGTTCTGTGTAAATTACATTCTGTAAAACTTTGAGGAATTCTAGGATGATAGTTTTGAGCTAGAAGGAAGTCTATTTTCTATGTCCCTTTTCATTTCTATTCCATGCAGCTGCCATTGAACCTTCTGAAACCCCCAACCTATGATTAGCAAACTGTTTGGCATAGTAAAGTTGTGCCCTGACACTGAGAATTATTTTGTATATATTTTGCATTTAATTTCCAATATACATAATGTTTCCCTACAATGGGATATAAGCTCCTTGAAGTCAGGATCTTTGTATTTTCAATGCTTAGAATAGTGCCTGTCACAAAGTAATTTCTCTGAACCTTATGAAATACTACTATAACTTTTAATCAAATCTGTCAAGAGGCCTAGAGAACAGCAAACATCGGATACTTCAATCATTCTGTCCTGTAAATGGATTGTTGGGTGTATTGATCTATAGTCACTTTCTAGATGGATGTGAGAACCAGTCTCTTGCAATCTGTATCAGTTCTCATGTATTAATATAGCACTATATTGACTATGTTCAGGCTTTCCTTTCCCAGAGGGAGGCCTGGTACCTCTTCCTCTCAGAGTTCAAGGCCTACACTGAGATGTCTTTTCTCTAAGGTTTTCAGCTTGAAACTCCACTAGATATGCACCCCCACCACAATAACTACCAGTAAGTAGCACCCAAGCTCCATTTTCCCGTTTAACATCAATTAGCTTTTACACTGTGATATTTTCTTTGAAGATAAAATAATGACAAAAGTACAAATATTTTCCCCAAATATTTCCAGCACATGCTCCCCACTCTTCCACCTTGATCAATGGAGAGAGATGGCCTAAACTTAGCTCAGTTGCTGTATACCATGGGTCCCACCAGGTTCACATCCAGATGAGGCATGACTGCTAGATGACTTCTCAGCTCAACTACAACTGGGATGGTTCCCAAAGTCCCTTGCCAAAATTACTCCTTGCACCTCAGGGTGACAATGTTAAACTACTTGGAAAACCTGGATTCTGGAATGCCTAGATGTTCTCTCCCTTCACTTTTAAAACTCATTATTTCTAAATCTCTAATCCCCTTACCTAGAAGAAAAAGGAATAAAAATGATAAACCAAGAAGCAAGTTCCATTTCACAGGGCCACAATTTAGCCTTAGTAGAAAAGATCCAAGGCCTCTCCCCTTACAGCATGATACTATCAGTAAAAGAGTCCAATTATAAACAGAGAAGCTCAGAAAGAATGGTTGAGGCCCCAAGAACTTGGGCTTTTTTTTTTTAAGGCCTCTGCAGTAAATCAAAGAACTTCCTATTTACCATATAGGTGAATGACCAGAATTAGTTACAGAATGTATGTATACATATGCTTTGGGTCCTGTCCAAAGTACTTCCATTAACACAGGGAGACCTGAGTCTCCCTGAAGCAGACTTCCAAGCTTCCTCTGCATAAGAAAATGCCCTACACAAGTGCCAGTTCCTGTTGTAGCACCTTTATAGGCATGGACTTTCATTTGATTTGTAATTTAATGCTAAAGAAATGCAAGTTTATACAAATATATGTGTCTATCATATTTGGGCACCATATAGATATAGTCATAAGTATGAAATATTCATGGTTACATATTACTGTATATGAGTACTATATATATGTATATGTGTATACATATATAGTATATATGCAAGTCATATATTATATATATAATGTTTATATGACAGCACAGGTGTATATATTACACACATGTCTCTGTGGGTGAGAGAGAATGCGGTATGGTGGTTAGAGGACTGGCCTCAAAGACAGGAAGATGGCCTCCTTTCACCAGAACGCATTGTGAGCCGAACTTCTCAGTGCTATAAGCAAATTTCTGAGCATAATTTCAGGGAAGATATCAAACTACATGTAAAGAGATAAAGAAAGAGAGAGAGAGAAAGAAAGAAAGAAAGAAAGAAAGAGAAAGAGAAAAAGGGAGAAAGAAAGGGAGAAAGAAAAAAGAAAATATGTTACATAGATATCTATATTATGTGTGCACATATATGTTATACAGATGGTATATGAGCATACATATATGTACACACAGATTTTCTTGGCCTCATTTCTCTATCTGAAAAGAAAGGAATGATAGAATAGACTAGATAATTCTGTCTATGAATATTAACATATATAATTATATTACATTATATGTAATAATAAATTATATATAGCATATGTTAGATAATGATATTATTGTATTAGTATCACAAATTAATATACTTTATCAATATATAAAGACTCTCTACCATGCATAAAATCACTGTTTTTTGCCTTGAGCTTCCCCATCCCCCCCAAAAAATTTGTGAGAACTTCATTCTGTGGAAGATGGGATACAATGACTCCAAAGAAGTCATTTCAGTCTATCAAAGATATATTAAGGATTTTGTGAATTTTGAAAGTGCAGTATACAGTCTGTCATGTCACCTTCCATACACTTCAATGACAGATTATTTTTCTTCTGGCACTGGTGATTTTAGTGTATCAATTGCCGGGAAAGAACATTTTTCTTAGAGTTTCAGCATAAAGCATCAAGATGGAACCACAAAACAAAATTCAAGTAGCATTAAAAATCTGATTTAAATCCTCAAAAGCTAGGAAGGTTAACCAAAGAGTTCAGCCAGGCTCAGAGTCCTTAGCTCACCCTCAGCAGTGGGGTATATACCAAATGATGTTTCTGTCCTGGGCAGCAGTAAAGGTAACAACAACAGATCATTTGCATCAGAGTTGAGAAAACAAATCCTAGCACCGGATAAATTAAAATTTGTGATGGGCAAATATCAAAATGTTTAGAATTTAATTTGTTTGGAAAGAAATAGAAAAGCTGATACCTTAACACGATGTTTATCCAAGTTCTCCTAGTCTCTACTGGACACAAGTCATTAGAGGAAGGCTTATTACATTGGACCATTTTTGCTTGTAGCTCAAGCAGAATCTAACTGAGAGCGTGGAAAGAAAACATTCTGAATAGCTTAACTGAACTGAACTTTCTAGAATATTTGAATAGAACTTCTTTTAAAGTCTGGAGAGGAACATTAGGTCAGTTTTTATCCTAAACTGAACAATGACATTTTTCAGGTATTGTCCATACTAGGATTTGTCTGTGTAGGTAAAGTGAAATGGAGAGCCATTGAAGTTACTCACATAATTACCAAGTGGCTTGTAAAAAAAAAAAGAAAGAAAGAAAGAAGGGATTTGGGTCAGAATTATCTATGTTAGATAATTTTGTGAATGAAATTTTCTCAATAATTCGTTAATCTTCCACTATAGTTTGTAAGTACAGTTATCATTATGGAAAACCTTTTCATTAAAAGACCACATGGATGTAAAATATTCATTGTGGTACTTTTTTGTGGTAGCAAAATAAACTGAAACAAAGAAAATTTGAAAACTGAGGTGGGGAGAGGAATCCCATTAGTTGGAGAATGGCTGAAATAAATTGTGATCTATAGATGTAATGAAATATTATTGCACTATAAGATCCAACAAATATGAAGAATGCTGAGGAAAAATGAAAGATGAACTAACTGGTACAGAGTAAAGCAAGCAGTCCCTTTTCTTTGGAGAAAGAGGGAATGATCGAATCTGAATATTGCAGGCTCATTCAGACATGAACACCAAGATAGTTGTGTCTGTGGCATTCTTTTTCTTTTCTATAAGGAAAGGACCAGTCAACCAATAAGAATGAATTAAGTCCCAACTACGTGCCAGCACTGTGCGAAATACTGTGAATATAAAAAGACAACCCCTGTCCTCAAGATGCTGACAATTCATTGGAAGGATTACTTGAGGTAGGGAGTGGGGAGTGAATTGGAGTAAGGGAGGATACTATATTCAGAAATGACTGAGATGTAAAAATCACACAACCTCAAGGAAACCTTTTTAAAGAAAGAAAATCTCCACAGTGTTTATTCTATATTTTCTGCTCATTCCTGCCACTCTGACCCTGCTCACATTATTTCTCTAACTGTAATTCCTCCTCCTCTCTTTAAAGCCTATCTCTCCTGCAAAGGAAGTCCACTTCAATTCCAACCCATGTCAGTCTCACTGCTCAAAATTATTTTACCAATTATAATTAACTATCAGAGCTAGAAGAGGTCTTTGAGGTCATCTTATCCAAACATATTTTTTTTAATAAATGAGGAAACCAAAGGTCCAGAAGTTTATTTCCTATATCATTCAATTAGCACTTTATTATAGGCTATTTGGTTCACTATTTCACAGGTCTTGTTTCTTCCAGTGACTTATCTGTGTAGACACCATCTAAAGTTTGTTGTGTATTCCCTCAGTGCCTATCACAGTATCAAGAGATAGGAGATGCTTAAAAAATACTTGTTGATTGATTGAGTACTGAAACCTGGATACACATTCTTTAGCACTTCGGGGCACTATCCCTATAAGACTAACAGCACAAGGGATTGACTTTCCCTTTGGCCAAGTCCCAAAGTCCTCACCCGACAAAACTCTTCAGAATATAAATAACTATGACCTTTGAAATAATGTCTGATACAGATTTATTTTGTTTTCTTTCCTTTGTAAATGTTTACATTTGTAAGGAAGAAGGATTGTTTTAATACTTGCTTAATACTGTGTGGCATATGATGAAACTGAATTACTGCCGTTTATAAGTTTATTCTGAACAAAATATAGTCCCCTACCTGCCAACATCTGAAAGCTATAAATGGGGAGAAAAATAGAGAGACCTTAAAACTCCATTGAAATGCATTGGATTTGGAGTTTCTTGGATGACCAGAGTGGAAAAATATTTTGCTAAAAAATAGGGATTGCTACTCCTACCGGTTTGGAAGCCAGAAATTTAGTTAGTATTTACCCAAGCTGTGGCGAGGGAACACTTGGCTGTTTATTTCAGCTAAGGGGCTGGTTGGTGGGAGATGTTTGTCCAGTCACGATGCCCTTTGAGATTTTGTGTCTACCTGGGACTGATTTCCAACTGAATTTTTCTTTTGGACTTTCCCTTCACATCATGCCCCTGCCCCAACTTTAACCAAGCTTACTTGTTTTTCTCTACAATCAAGACACATAATCTTTACCAACATCTCCCCTCAGTAGGAGGGTCTTCAGTAATAGTGTCATACTTTATAGTTCCCAAGATCAATGTCCTATTTGGCATCAGGTCTGTAGAAAGGAAGGTTTTGGTGTGGAAAAAAGAGTGCAGGAGTCTGGAAATATCATTGTATTCAGGAATAAAAGAAAATATAGCTTATTAAATAAAATGGACTGGTTTTTAACCACAAAGATTTTTAGAAATTCTTTAATGCAGCCAGTCTCTCAGCAACAGAATAAATGATGCAAAATATTTGCCATAAACAGTTGTAACAAGCTTTGATAACCACGAATGCAAGTCATGTTCTTTCTCTACTACTGACTTGAAAGCACAGCTGAGATTTTAATAACTACCTTTATTTCTAATATGATTTTGCCATACCAAATGTTTAAAAGAGGATATTTCTCAATCTCAAGTCTTTTAAGGCAATTATTTTGCTATTTTGGGAAAATGTGACTTTCCCCTCTTGGGATGGAATAAATATGAGTAGGCACAAAAATGTGTTTCCTGTACGGTACTTGTTCATTTGTTCTATGTCAAATAGCTTTCTTTATTTTTTTTCAATTTGCATTCATTTGCATGTACAGTCCTGTGAACTTTTTGGCCAATCAGGCAGATTAAATCAAAACTCAATCTGCCTGTACCCAGAAGAAGCTGAGAAGAGGACTATGTCTAGAGGGCTGTGAATAAATATTTGAATGGGGAAAAAATTGGCACATATACTATGTTCAATGAAGACTTAACATTGGAACCAGTTTCTGTTTTGATTTCACCTTTATTTCCTACTTTCAGCAAACATTTATTGAACACATATGTGGAGCACCATACTAGGTGAGGGTGTTGTAAAGTGGAAGGAATACAAAAATCTATGAGACATGTTCCCTGCTTTCTTGGAGCTTTAAAATGGGGAGGAAGTGAAGGTGCATACTCAAATGACTTGGTTAGCCATTAGTAAGTTCCCACTAGTAATGCAGAGACAACACATCCTTGCCTTTCTATCCTACACGACTCTTGTCCATGTCCTCCATAAATTAACCACAACTAAACTCATCCTGTTGAAGACTTTTCTTGCTTCCTCTTGACATTATGAAAATACCAGTGAAATACTCTGGCTGTCACACTTAATCTTTATTCATCTCCTTCTCCTACTTTGTAATTTGTTGATCACTGTCTTTCTTCCTGTTCTTCAGACTTACTCACTAGATAGATGTTGCAGTCATTTCAAATCCACCATGTTAGATTCCATTGCTTACTTTGTGATATTCATTTTTAATTTAATGGATACTGGTACATTCCATGTGTCATTGCTGTATAGCAGACTATTGGTATTTTTTAAATGGGCCTTTCCTTTCATAGGAAATTTGGGGTCATTAAAGGAACTCTGAAATTCCTTGAAGACAGTCCAGCTCATTTACCTCTTCACATTCAACTCTGAACCAAACTTGAGGTCAAATTATACTGTGGGACCCAGATATACATATATAGATTGTCAATCCAAATGCATGCTGTAACCACAGCAGTAGATATTCATCATTTAATTGGCATTTCTTGTGTGGATGGTCATGTCAAATCCTTTTGAGTGATTACAGATCTTCTCTAAGAGTCTCTGCAATGTTCTAGGGCATGATATATTCAGTATATTGCCATCCACAAACAGGAGCATTTCATGGACATAAAAAGTCATGATTGATTTAAAATTTGAGAAAAACCTCAATAGGGAATCCCTTGTACTAGATTTCCACCATTGCAGTGATTCAGATATCTGAAAAGCATGTATCTCTCTGTTTTATACCTCCACTGATACTAAAGACCAAACAGTCATTGAATGAAATGTATCTTGTTGAAAAAGCTTGTGAGGTGACATTTTGCTCTACTTAATCATTTTTCTCTACTTAATCTACTTAATATTGTTATGATGAATTAACAGTAAGCACAATGAGATTATATATGCTCAATATCTTTCAGTTCATTGTGAAATAGTACAGATGTATTGAAAATCACTTGAGAAAACCAATGTCAATAATGTTTGTTATTCATGTATAAATCACTCATAAAGATTTTGTAGATCTGGAAGAGTGGACATATAATAAAACCCACCCCAGCACCTCTCTTTTTTTGCCTCTCCAATAAGTACCTGAGAACAATACTTCACTTTAATTGTAGTTTCTTCCTTCAGGTTCTATTTATAGCAGTGTCAAGATTGAGATTACGCAGCTGCTCTGATCACTAAACCAGGATCTCACATCAAAGTACCAATAGTCAAAAATAATTTTAAAACTGTATAATTCTTAGTATCTTTTGACATATTTTCTACCATTCGGCCACCATTGCTGAAGAAGAGTGAGGAATCCACACAACACAACTTGAAGATCATTCTTATTTTATTTTCTATTTCATGGATATCCATAGACAAAAAGTTCAAGTCAAAGGCATTTATTAAGTATTTACTACATGCTGGGCACTGTGCCAAGAGCTAGGTATTCAAAGACAGAAATCCTGCTTTCAAGGAGCTCAAAATCTAATGGAAGATACAACATGCAAACAACTATGCACATATAAGATATAAACAAGGTAAATTGGAGGTAATCTCAGAGGGAAGGCATTAGCATCAGGGAAGACAGGGAAAGGTTTCTTACAGAAAGCAGTATTTGACCTGAGACTTGAAGGAAACCAGAGAAACCAGATAAGGAGGAAGAGAATTCCAGATATGTGGGACAGCAAGCAAAAATCCTTGGAATTGGAAGATGAAGTACTGTGTTTTAGAAAGAGCAATGAGGCCAGTGTTGTGTAATCTTGAAGCATATGAAGAGTAGTAAAGTGTACGAAGGTAGGGGACTGGGGGTTGGGGGCAAGTCAAGTTGTGAAGGACTTTAAAAGTCAAATGGATGATTTTATATAGAGGTGATAGGTAAGTATAGGAGTTTATTAAATGGAGAGAGGTAGGGTGGTATGGTCAGACCTACTCTTTAAGATCACTTTGATATCTGAGTAGAAGAGGAACTAGAGCAAAGGAGAGACTTGAGGCAGGAATATCAACCAGTAGGTTATTAGGAGTGTCTAAGCATGACGGATGAAGTCCTATACCAGGGTGGTAACAATATCTAGGGAGGGAAGAGGGCATATAATCATCTCCAGAACCATCATCAGGTCTACTGTGATATGCTTTTCCACGTTTAGCTAAATTGTCCTCAAAAAGTATTTTCATTTTGATGTAGAACATTTCCTGGAGCCTTTCCAGAACTGTAGAATTCATAGGGTCATAACCACACCTCGATGAGGAATCAGAGAAAGACTTTATAGAGGAACGCATACAAATACTCAAATAACTGTTGTGAATGATGTCCCAGTACCCTCTACAAGATCTTTGGTTCATATAGATCCTTGGGACTGATTCCAAGAAGGTCATTTTCTTTCTTTGACTTACTACTCCCACTGCTGTTACCACAGGAAAATGTCAAAATATAGTTCAAATTTGACTTTTGTCTAAGTATCGCCAAATGTACATAATAGATTTTCAACTTCTATTAAGGCAACCAAGATAGTACAATGGAAGAACAGCCTTTATTTCACCTCACAGAAAGTGTATAAGTTGTAAAGGACTAACAAATGGCCATACGCAATAAAAGTTCCCTAAAAGCCCATCAAACTTTGGGCTGGCATCAGGAGACTGACTTTCTAGTGGGACCCTAGCCCTCTCTCACAGGAGTCTAAATAGCCACTACAAGACTTCTAGAATCATCCTATAATTTAGATTACTCCTCCAGAAGGGCCACTGAAGAAGAAATCCCCTTCCCACTGAAAGTGTAATACCTGAATAGCTCACTGTGATCTCCAAGCAAGATTTTGCTATGTGCTGGTCTATTTTTTGGACAGGGTGAGGAAGAAGGAAGGAAGGAAGGAAGGAAGGAAGGAAGGAAGGAAGGAAGGAAGGAGGGAGGGAGGGAGGAAGGGAGAGGAGGGGAATGGGAGGGAGAGGGGGAGACTTAGTTTGCTGATTTACTTTTTTACTTCTCCAGGTAGAGGGACAACTCCTGCACCAAGAATCTATTCTCTTGATTTCCAGTTAGCCAATTATCTTGAAAGCAGCCCCAATCACTGGGAATCAGTTAGAATTGGTACCTTTCATCAAGGCATGTTCATATTACACCTGGGTAGGTGTCCTGAAAAAAGCCTCCAAATGTAAGTAGTCTGGATAGTCTCATCAAGACATTTAGGGGATTCATCCAATTAATTAAGAACTTCCATGATAAATCTCCTTTCTCCCTTATACTAATATATATATATATATATATACATATATGCTAGGGAAGGTACAAAGAAAAGTCTTTTTCCAAGTAATAGTTGAAGAGAATTCACAAGTCTAAACTTCCCAGTTAACCTGTTAAAGAAGTAAATTGGTTAGGGTCAAAAACAAATGCTTTATAGTTTCTGTCAAGAAAATAGATTGGCTTTATTCTTTCTCCTGAGGTCCATGTTGTTGTTCAGTCATTCAGTCATGTCCACTGTGACCCCATGGGCCATAGCACACCAGGGCCTTCTATCTTCTACCTTCTCTCAAAGTCTGCCTAAGTTCATGTTTATTGTTTCCATGACACTCTATATTCACCCCCTCTTCTTTTTGCCTTCAATCTTTCCCAACATCAGGGTCTTTTTCAATGAATTCTAACTTCTCATTATTTAGCCAGAGTATTTAAACTTCAGCTCTAGTATTTGACCTTCCAGTGAAGAGCCTGCATTAATTTCTTTAAATATAGACTGATTTGACATCTTTGCTGTTCAAAGGACTCTTTCAAGTCTTCTCTAGCATTGCAATTCAAAACCATTGATTCTGAAGTGCTCAGATTTCCTTATAGTTTAACTCTCATGGCCATGCGTTACTACTAGAAAAAAATGTATCCTTGACTATAGGGAGCCCAAGAATATAAAATCTAACACTGCTTCCATTTCTTCTCCCTCTATTTGCCAGGAAGTGATGGGACCAGTTGCCCAGTTCTTAATTTTTGTTTTGGGAGGGTTTTTTGGGGGGTGGGGGTTGTTGTTGTTTTAATGTTAAATTTCTTAAATCCTCTTCACTTTCTGCCATCAGAGTGGTATCATCTACATGTCTGGGATTGTTGATATTTCTCCCAGAAAATTAGTTTCAGCTTTTGATTCATCCATCTTGTCATTTTATATGATGTATCATACTTATAAGTTAAACAAATAAGGTGACAATATAGAACCTTGTCATACTCTTTTTCCCATCTTAAACCAATCAGTTGTTCCATGCTTGGTTCTAACTGTTACTTCTTAGTTCATATACAGGTTTTCCAGGAGACAAACATATACAGATTCTCAAAGGACAAATCAGATGATCTGGTACTCCCATCCCTTTGAGAGCTTGCCATATTTTGCCAGAGATCTATAGGCATATACAAATTCTTCATGGGGAAAGGTGGAAAGATTTATTTTGAATTAAACTAAACTATATGGTTTGAATTAAACTATATAGTTCAGAAACATTGGGGAAAGTGAAGAATTTATACTTCTCAAGTAAATATAGCAAGAATCATGGACTAGAATTCAACAAAACAGTGTTCCTAATCAACTGTGTAGTGCCATTAGGTTGTTTGCCTTTACTTTCAATTGTGTTCTCAATTTTCTAGACCTACCACCAAACTTCATACCTGGAATTCTCAGATAAGAGAAATGAACTTTGACTATTATTATTTTTCGTCTTTTTTGTGACATGTCACTAATAATTTTTTTAGATGTCACCTTTCAACTTGTCATCTATATCAAGAGACTGGGCTCATTCAATATTTTCTTTAGCTTGGATTGCCATCAGAAGGACTAAGGAAAGGCCATGTTTACCACCAGATATCACTGACAGATCTAAGTTATAGGAAATGGAAAGAGGAGTGAGGGCAGAACTGAAGAACATTGTAGTTGGAAAGGGAACTCAGAGGTCACATGGTCAAAGAATTACATCAGAGCTTTACAAACTTATGATATCACTAGAAGAGTTCAGGTTGAGGTTGGATAACTATTTTTCATGGATAATAAAAAGTGCAGAGCTGTCTGTATAGTAGACTGTATTATAAGAGGCTAAAGTCAGAAAACCGGCTTCAAATTCTGCTTCTGACAACTGTTTCCTTAAGCTACAAAATGAGATTAGGAAATGAGACTGTACCTGTGATTTCACGGATATTTGGAACTCCTGGGTGGGGAAAGTCCTTCTATCAGGGTGATACCTTCTCTGAAAATCAGAGCCCTAGGTCTCAAAGTAGAGTCCAAGGAATTCTTACAGGGAATTTGTAAAGTCAAAACTATTTTTATAACAATCCTAAGATGTTTTCATTTCCAATAGAGAAATATCAATAAATACAGCCCACAGAGACAAAAGCTCTGGGAGTGAGGGTTCTCAATAATTTTTAAAGGGTCCTGAGAACAAAAAGTTTGAGAACTGCTAACTTAAAGTTTTAGAGAATTATCTAGAACAGGGGTGGGGAACCTGCAGCCTCACGTGACCTTCTAGGTCCTCACGTGAAGACCTTTGACTGAATTCAAACTTAACAGAACAAATCTCCTTAAAAAAAAGATTTGTTCTACATAACTTGGACTCAGTCTGAAGGACCTAGAGGGCCGGCCACATGTGACCTAGAGCTCTGAGACATTAAGTGACTTGCCCAGAGCTACACTGACAGTATATATCAGAGGTCCTACTTAAATCCAGCTGTTACTGACTTCAATGCTAGATCCTTATCTACAATGCCACATTGACTCTCAAAAAAAAAAAGTTATAATTAGACTAAATTGTCTCTGAGTTCCCAACCAGTTCTAGACCTATGTTCCTCAATTTAAAGCTCAAAAGAAACAGAGGGCAACTAGACTAGTCCCATCATTTTATAGATGAGTGAAATGAGACCCAGAGATATTAAGCGACTTTTCCAAAGGTCACAAAGGAAGGAAATACCTATTACTTTTAATGACAAGAACTTTATTATGTAATGAAGCAATACATGACATTTTTCAACAGGTCTAATTGTTGGAAAGTTTTACCCTTGAACCAAAATCTGCCTCTCTGTTCCAATCTTTTGTCTTATTTCTGTCCTCTGGAGTCTCACAGAATATGTCAACTGCCTATTTCATGTCATAGCTCCACAAATAATTAAAGATAGTTATAATATCCAAAATAAACATCATCTCTCTTACAAACTGTACTTTCTCTATTTTTTAACGTGAGTAGACAACCATAAGTAACACCATAATTACCAGACATAATAAATTATAAAGACTAAGCATATGTGGTATGTCTATATGGCAATGATGAGACTGACTTTCATGTTTGACTTGTGGCACTAGATTAATATCTCTGTGGTCGTCTCTTCTACATGCACAGAGATTACTATTATACGCAAATAAAATTTAAAACAAAGCCAATCTGACACATATTTAATGATTTCCATAGTCATAATGGTGCCTCATGCTAATAATAAATGACAAGCAGTTCTCATCAACAACTAAAATCGGTAGTAGTTTTACACAGCCAAACGCAATATAAAATTTTTCTGTTCTAGTTTTGTTAGTTCTCATTAAAATCCAAGTGTCAATGCCGAGTGTTAATATGAGTGCTTTCTCTTGACTCTCACATATATTGAAAAGAAAAAGTTTCTGAATCTGGAATCAAATCTCGGATCAGCTATTTAATAACTCCATGATCTTTGTCATCAATTTAATTTTTCTAGGCCTCAGTTTCTTCATCTACAAAATATACATTGTACATTACAATTGTACATGTACAAAATCTATATTAAATGTCCTCTAAGGCCCTTTCTCACTCTGAATTCATTATCTTATGATCTACCCCAAAAAAAACTAGCTCACTCCCACCTCTTCATTTACCAGAACTGACATTGACCTTTGGCCCTGTTCCATAACCTGGTGCTAGGTACCATGGGCTCAGAAGAGTTTAAGGCACTAGCAAGTCTGGAACACACAGCTGCTACATTAGAGAGGCAAAGGAGTGGGAGAAGATCTACACTACATAGGCTAGAAGAGGTCCCTAACCAAGAAACAATGCTGGTATAGACAAAGGTACTCAGGCTACAACTCTTCTCTGAAACTAGGGCTTAACCATCTACCCCTCTGCAGCTTCCTCAGGTTGTCTGTCCCCTGCTACCTAAACAAGCCTATTAATGTGTACACAAGATTACCATGGTGGTCTTACTGTCTATGCAAGAAAACCAGACTCTTAACTTTGGCTTATGATGATGGATTTGGAGTCAACTTAAGAAAACTTTTTCTGTTGTTCTTCCTACTCTCTCTACCCTGTACCCTCAGGAATGGCAGCAGGCATTGGTTCTTGCAACACTCCTTGCAATTCTAGTCCTGGAAAATCCCATCCAGTCACCAAGCGTACAGATGTTGACTGTAGAAGGATAATGTCTGGGGAGGTGCTTGTTTATTTTTCCCTCTGACCCATTTTTAAGAGAAAAACTAAAAATATTGCTTGTCTGCAACTACTCTGGGATCCAGGAAAGCATTTTAAATTGGTTGAGCCCAATGAGCTCCAGGAATTCTCCTTCATTTGCCTCCTGTTGGGACAGCCTGGGCTGACTTCTCCAAAAGTCTCTCTGGTGATGCCTTGCATCTGGGTACAGAAGAATTAAACTACAGTGTGTACAAGCTAGAGGAGTAATAGCTACTCTCTGTCCAAATAATCTAGATTAGGACCTGGGCATGACTGGAAAAGAGACTAAAAGGAAAAAAGATAATTCAAGGTGACTAGCAAGCACTGTTGGCAAGAGCATTGGATGTAAGTTGGATCCTGTGTTCACATTCCAGTCCTGTGGCTTACTAGTGAAGATGGAGCAGGAAGAGACTCTGGATCCTAAGCATCAACAAATCCTGAGACAAGAAGGATGGAATGGCAAGTTGATATTTAGAACTGAGCCATGTGGGAGAGAAAGGGAGAAAAATACCAATTGGATGGATCCTTGCTCTGGCAAGACACAGAGCTAGTCTTGGTTTGTATTCTAAAGGACTCTAGAAGCCATGAAATACAATCTCCTCATATTACAAGTAAGGAAACTGGGCCCCAAACAGATTAGCTAAGTAATTTGCAAAAGATCGCAAGCGAACATTTTGTGAGCAGAATTTGAACCCAGGTCTTCTCAACTCTAAGACCAGAACTTTATCTACTGGTAAAAGGTGCAAGGATAAATTCCTTTGAACTACTAGAAAATAGGTTCTCAGCAGTTTTCATCAAAATTCATGCTCTCCAGAAGTATGTAACAATATCTATGAGAAGAGATACTCGGTTCCCTCATCCCTTCTGGCCCAGCATTTAGCATAGAGCCTGACAATGCATTAGTGCTTAATAATTTATTGTTGTTTGATTAACTAGGTCCCTCCACAGTCAAACATCCTTCGTTCTCCATGATATCCTCCAAAGAGAAAAGTAAATGGATCATTAGTGACCAACTGATTCAATGGCAAGGAAAAGTATTCCCTTCCTCTCGATAATCTCCCAAGATGATGCTTAAAATTTGTTTACTACATAAAAGGTAAGTTTTTACAAGAAAGCTGACAGAAGTAATACAGGAAAATGTCTAAGTTTCAGGCAAAATATAAATTCTGTAGAATGGATTATTAGCCAATCATGGAATAAAAGATTCCTTAGATCCTTTCCAGATCAAGGATTCTATGCCTATTTTAATTGGTTTTTTTTGATAGAATAGATGGCCTAGAAAGCAGGAAGCTAGAAAGAAGGGCTATGTTCCTAAAAGGAAAGGAAGGAATGCAAATAATAAAAAAGGATATGAAGAGGAGAGGCAGGAGATGGCCATACATTTAGCATCATCCATGCTGTTTATCTTCATTTGTGCACAAAGTGGAAGTATTTCACACACCACATGGTCAGCATAGGTACTCTTTCTGTTTCACCATGCTGCCTTTGTGACAGATACTTACATAGAGTCTCAGAGGAGAATGAATGGAACTGGAATGGAATTGGACAGAAATGAGATACAATGAGGTGGAGAGATGATGAATCACTTTTCAATAATAGAACTGTGGAGAGAAAGAAACAGAGAGAGACAGAGAAAAGAGAGAGAGATGGTGAGAGAAACACAGAGAGGAAGAGAAGAAGGGACAGATAAAGAGACAGAAACAGATGGAGGGGAGGGAGAAGAAGAGAGAGATGGAGGCAGAGACAGAAAGACAGAGGGAAAGAGACAGAGAGAGTGGAATATCACCTATTCACATTTCTAGACTGTTGCTACCACATAGGAATAAAAGCTGAACCTGTTGGAGATAATGAAACTACCTTTAGCAATGCTGGTTGACATCTTCTTTACATGTTTAGACTTTAGAGGGTTGTCTAGAACAGATATGACCAGCACAAGGCCAGTCAATCTCATGCAGTCCACAATACACTGGAGTGTGTCCTGAACTAGATTAAAATGTAATTGAGAAATATTTAATAAAATAAATAAAAATACAATGAACCATAAATATTATTATTTATCAATACATATTAATATGTTATTTTCTAAATCAATATGTGGCCCACTGAGTGATGAAGTGACCTGCTCAGGGTTATGAGTCAGTATGTCAGAAGAAGAACATGAATGCTCCAATTAGCTATTTGATTAGAGGTCTCCTTTGTGGCTGTTTGTCCTTCATTCTTGAAGAGGACTATGATATCAGGAAAGGGAAGCCGTGACTTGTAAGTGAATTGGATTTAAGTGAGGGGAAGATTGTGCACAGCCGTCAGTCTCACTTTCTCCTCCAGAGCCGTCTGAGTTCAGTAGCAAGAAATAGATTAGGACCATCAGAGATGGACCCAGCATCCCCTATGAAGTTTGGAACTGAGACAGAGAAATACTAGTTTGGCCGTCAGAGATAAAATTTCTCTTCTGCAACTACACTTACAAAATAGAATTAGTCAAATAAGATTAGGAAAGTTTACCTGGTCACTTGATGAAATAAGAACACTGCAAAGTGTGGATATCTGCATAGTAAATTGAATGTTTCATTTTTTATGTAACCAAAACTCTTTGTTAATGGGGGATGGGGATGGAGGTAGAAGGAATAAACATTTTTACTTTAAAATATATGTGCTAACTGAATTCTGGTCTAACAAAATTTTTTGAAGTTGAAAGTTTCAAAGCAGTCATTTAAAATCCTACCAACTAAAGAATGAGTAAGCGCTAGACTCAGAGCAATCTCACTAAGCACAAATTCCTGGTTACACGTAACAGTGTAGGAAACAGGGTCTATGAGATGAATTGGAATCAGTCACTAAGAGGTGCTCCCAGAATGGGGGAGAGGTTGCTGGAGTAATGTTGGCACAACAGTCTTTTCAGTTTAATATGCATTGTTAACATTTTCTCCATCACCTTCTTAAGTCTAGACTATCAACAGAACAGTAAATCAAGTCCCGATGGCCAAATTTTCGATGTGTAATCTGGCTCCAGGACACTACTGAGTACTCTCAACCGATTCCAGGCACTAATGGAGAATAGAAGTAGAGGCTGGGCTGAAGAAAAAGACAGTTACAAGTCATATCTTGACTGTTTAACAAATTTTAAAAAGTACCATTTTCATCGTCAGTACTTTGCCAATCTTCATGTCCAGAAATGAATGGCTATGATTAATGCTGTTGTATCTTCAAGAGAATTAACTTAAGGCAAGGTAACGGGGACTCTATGATCTGTAGAAGTTGCTCCATGGAAGAGTAAAGAGAGGAGGAGGAAGAAAAAGGAGGAGGAGGAAGAAAAGAAAAGGGAAAGGAGGAGGAGAAAGGAAGAGAAGCAGAAGATGAAGAGGGGAAGAAGGAGGAGAATGACAAACCAAATGACATATCCTTGACTAGCTATTCTTTGAATACAACATTCCACGGTCTGACACACACACCCCTTCCTTACCTTGGCCAGACAAAATTCTTCTTCCTTCAAAGCAAGACTCAGTTACATCATTTTATACAAAATTCTTCTAGTACTTTGCTCCACTGGCAAGCAATAGGACGATCTCCCTCTTGAAATTATTCTGTATTACTTTGGATATACTTTATATTTTTTACTTATATGCATGTTGTTACCCTCCTCCACTCCCCAAGTGGAATGTGGGCTCTTTGAAGGCAGGGATTTTTCTTTTTCTCTTTATATGACCAACTGCCTAATAGTACCTGGCATATAATAAATGCTTGATAAAATTTTTGGATTGAATCAAATGATATCACTCAAGCTTCACCTTTGAGATAGATAGACTGGTTAATATCTGCCTTATCTATCAAATGAGGGTGTTGAACTAGAGACAGTCTCTAAAATCCCTTCCAGCTCTAAAGCTATAATTGTAAGGCATTTCACAAACTACTGTCTAACATTATTTCCATTTTACAGATGAGGAAACTAAGAGATTTTAAGTGACTTGCCCATTTTATTTGCCCAGTAGGCAGAATTTGAACCCAAGCCCAGAACTCTGTTCACTATGCCTATGTCAGTGAAAAGAATTAGTTTTGGGCCAGAATTATAGGAGATTTCTTTCCTATGATTCATGCATTACTCAAATGTCTCAGACTTCCAGGAATTCTTTCAAAGATAACAACAAAATTACTCCAAATCTCCTGACAATAACTTTCAAAACAGCCCAACTTTGACTATCATCTGCACCTGGAATCACCTCCCCCTACATATTTCCAAGTCCAAATCATGAAGGATCCCCAGACCACTTGAGCCAACAGTCATCTCCCATTTCTCTGAGTCTATAGCATGTACTGTGTTTTGCTGACAGGGACAAAATGTATCACTCTGTTTTTTCCTCTATATAAGAACTATTTTCACCTTAATACTGGTTATTGCTGGAAAAAAATAAAACACATTGCACTAAAAATATATTTGCTATTGCTTCTCTAACCTGTTTTCCCCCCTATTCGTCCACTACCATTAAAAGTGAGAAATAAGAATTGGACATATACCATGCATGTGACAATTAACCAGGCTGTGTCTTTGGATATCTCATGCCTTAGATGTTTTATAATGCTTTTATTGCTATCTCACTTTTTAGTGTCTCCCAAATGAAGTATTAAAACCTTTAAGGAATATTTACTTCTTTGTATCCCAAGTAGGAACGAGCACAAGGCTTTATGCAGAGTAGTAGCTGCATAAATCCTGAATGAGGATGACTTGAAGCCATTTGATAGCACATTTTTCAATTTCCCAAATTCAGAAACTTTTTATAGGAGAAAGAAGCCAACTCTAGGGCTAAGATTTGGATTCAAATCTTACTTTTGTTCTATTATTTTTTTCTACACATGATTTTATCAGTAGAGGAAATGTCCAGTGTGGAAACTCCCTCCATCAGGAAGTCAACTGATGGGCAGTTAATACTCTCAGCAAGTTATCTGGGGATACTGAGATGTTTAGTATTTTGCTCAAGGTTGCATTGCTAGTATGTGTTACAAGCAGGTTTTGAACGCCACTCTTACAAATTCAGAGGCTGATCATCTCTCCTCTTTGATCTGCCACCCCCTTAATATATCATATCTGTAAAATGGAGAGCATAGTGGTTCCCCTTACAAGTCTGCTTTAAGAATCAAATGAAATCATGCAGTGAAAACATTTTTTAAAAATATCAAATACTAAACAAATGTAAGTTGTTGCTGATGTGGTGATGATGGTGATTAATTCAACTGCTTGAATTTACTCCTTAAATAGTAGTTCCAATGATTTCTAATTTATCCTGTCCATACTTACTATCAGGAAAGTAGAATATAGTCCCATTTGGTCACTTCTGAATGTTAAATATTTTAATTATAATGAACGTTTTTAACTCAAGGAAATAGTGTGTTACAGTTGAAATGGTACTAGATTTGGAATTACAGCATCTGAGTTCAAACCCTGCTTTGGTAATGTATTCCTTATGGAGTCTTGGGAAAGTTATTCTACCTCTCTGGGTTGCTTTATCTGTAAAATGAGGGGAATTGAAGTAGCTAGTCTCTAAAGTCCCTTCTGGCTCTAAATCTGTTTCCTTACGAAACTTCCCTAACAGAGTTTCCTTACAACATGTGACCATGAAGAAAGGCAATTTCAGAGCCCTATATAAATGGCCCATGCTGCCTATAAGATCCACAACACAGCTCATGGAGCTACTACAATAAGAGAAGTACATATTATCCCTTCACCCAACCATTATATATGTGGTGGAAGATATGGATTATTAACACAGAGCTGTATGTGTTTTGGCTTGTTTCCAGTTAGAAAATTTCCCCTTCCCCTGTCAATAGACTTAAAAAGCTGGTCCGATGCTGAATGGGAGCTTCAAAGCACTGAAAGCATTGGTACTGACCAATGTTTCTTTCATATATACATTTAATTCCCTGAGATTACAAGAGCAGAGACTGAATCAGGCCTTTCCATAGATCTCAGTCCTCATAAATCACTGACAGGTCTGAGAGCCAATAGCCAATAATTGATAGAGTTCTCATAAGAACTGTGGTGAGAAATTTTTGCACCTGACCTGTTGGGGATGAAGGAATGAGACACATTAAAATATCAGGGTAAGCGACAAGAATAACTTCCATTGCAATCCGGCAAATGTTTTGGGCATTAATTAGGTGACTACTCTGGGGTAGACACTAGGGAGAAAAAAAAATCTAACTTACAAGTCACTTCCTTCAAGTAGCACTATATTAGAAAGTTAGATGGCCTAACAGAGAGGATTTAGACTTGGAGTCAGAAATACCTGCATAAGACACTTCCTAGCTGCATAACCTTAGGCAAATCCATTTGTTTTTCTCAGCCTTGGTTTCCTCTTCTGTAAAATGTGATACCTCAAAGTGATAGTCAGATTTGTGCTTTATGAAGTTTATTTGGCAGTTGCATAGAAAAAGAAATAGGAAGAGGAGGGATACAAATCTGGAGACTGGATTGGCTGGCTATTGTGAGAGTGTAGATGACAGATAACAAAGACCAAAATTAGGGTATGACTATGCATAGTGAGACAAGGCAATGAATGAAAGAGACATCCTGGAGATTTATAGATATAACATTTAGCAACTGATCAGATACTGGAAGTAAAA
This sequence comes from Potorous gilbertii, assembly GCA_028658325.1. Classification (NCBI taxonomy): domain Eukaryota; kingdom Metazoa; phylum Chordata; class Mammalia; order Diprotodontia; family Potoroidae; genus Potorous; species Potorous gilbertii. The sequence continues at coordinate 55,550 of JAQQSK010002846.1, read as the reverse complement.
GAGGGGAAAGAGTTGAGGATGAAACTGAGTTTGCAGAACTGAGTGACTGAAAGGATAGTAGTAACATATCCCCTCCCCACCACACACACAGAAACAAAGGAGCTTGGGAGATGAAGGACATGTAGGTTAGGAGGTGGGTGAAACTTCTTGCATTTGAGATGCCTATAAGATACCCAGTCAGAAACGCCTAACACATAAAACTAGAAGGAAATTCAAAAGAGAGATTAGGTATACACAATTGAGAATCATCTGCTGAAAGATGAGACATGTGGTAATGAGATGATCAAGAGAGAAGGTTTGGATGCAGAAGATTAAAGGACCTAGGAGCCTGGGGGCATTGGGGAACAAGTAAGCGGCAGGATATGGAGTGTGATTCAGCAATACATAAATAAAGTCTAAGGAGTGTTCAACCAGGTATATTGAGGACCAAGGGAGAGCAGAGAGGTTGTCCAATATTGCAGAGAGATTTTGTTATTGTTGTTGTGCAGTCATCTCTGACCCTTCAGGATCCCTTTTGGGGTTTTCTTGGCAAAGATACTGAAGTAGTTGGCCATTTCCTTCTCTAGTTCATTTTACAGATGAGGAAATCGAGGCAAGCAGGTTTAAGTGACTTGCCCAGGGTCACACAGCTAGTGTCAGATTTGAACTCATGTCTTCTTAACTCCAGGTCCCATATACTACCAATTGTGCCAGTTAGCTACCAGGTCAATGATTAGAACTAAGGGAAGTCTATCAGATTTAGCAATCTTGATAACCTTAGAGCAGTTTTAGTTGAGTGCTAAGATTCCTACTTTAGAAGTGTTGAGAAGTGAGTGGGAAAGGAAGTGAAGGTAATTAGCACAGAAAGGTTTTATTTATAAGTCAATAGTTTCCTATTTTAAATGATCATTCATATTAGTTAGATGCTACTTACGACTAGAATGTCTGTCATATCTGGAATATGATTATCTCCCATATCTTTCCTTAACCACTAGGAAGGCTTTATCCTGGACAGCTATCTCTCCTTCATAGATTCTGAGTAATTAATTTTTTATTATTATTTTTATTATTAATTAATTAACAATTAATTTGACCTTGCCTGAGCAGACTTTTTCACCATATGAATCAGAGTTGAAGGTTGAAGGAGCTTGTTACGGTCATCCTGGAAACCCATCTCTTCCCCTCCTCTTGGGGGGCCCAGACACAGGAAGAAAGGCCTCTTATTCACTCAGATCCTGGTTACCTCTGCTCAGTAAGTCCTCTGTGACTTCGACCTCACCCACTGCTTGTCCAAACCTCTCTTCTACTGCTGAGGGAAGCCCCTGCTTTACCAGAGAGGGTTCAAGAAAATGAAGTAAATTGGGAAGCAGGGCAATCCTGTGCTATTAACCCTTCCACCACATGCACTGTCCAGGTAGGTTGAAAGGTTGGGGTTTTGGTAATTCCTATTTCTATCCCCATTTCTCCCATCCCTTCTAATGTCTAGCTCAGAAAGGAAGCATCCAGAATGTGGTAGCTAAGGCTACTTCATCAATCATCCATCTAAATAAAAAGTTTAAAATCTAATGGTCTGGCCAAGTCAAATTAAGTCAATAAACATTTATTAAGTACCTGCTATGTGACAGGCACAGTGCTAAATAAATAAATTCAAAGAAAGGCAAAAGATTGACCCTACTCTCAAAGAGTTGACAGTCTAATGGGAAAGGCAATATGCAAACAACTATGTAAATATAAGATGTATACAGAAATGATGCCCTGAAGTTGATCAACAATGGAAAGGCATTTGTATTTTATTATTAAGAGGGAACAAGAGAGGTTTTTTATAAAAGGTGGGATTTTCGCTGAGACTTACAGGAAATCATAGAAAACAGAAGACTGAGGTGAGGAGGAAGAACACTCCAGGGCTGAGAGACAGACAGTGAAAATATCTAGAGTGGGGAGATGGTGTGTCTTGTTTCAGGAATTGCAAAGATACAAGTGTCACTGGATCACAGCATATGTTCAAGAATAAAGTAAGGTGTAAAAGACTAGAAAGATAAGGAGAGACCCAGTAATAAAGGGCATTGAATGTCAAACATAAGATTTCATATCTTATGCTGGAGGTGAATTGACAATCATCTACAAAAAGATGAGAGTTGCATACTAATGAGATCACCAAGAGAGAAGGTGCAGATGCAGAAGATTAGATGACCTAGAAGCCTGGGGGTATTGAGGAACCACAAGTAAGGGGCAAGATATGGATAGTGAATAAAATAAAACTGAGTAGAGTTCAACCAGGTATATTAAGAACCTAGAGTGAAATGGAAGTAAAAACGGAACCACTAGAGTTGATTGAATGAGCCAGTACTGTAGGAAGAATCAGTTGAACAGAGGGCAGACTATAATAAGGAGAGATTTGCAGTAGGGAGAGCAACCAATTGCAACAGTGAAAGCATGAAGTAATGAGGATCTGTACCAAGGAGCGGGCAGTATCTGTGGAGAGAAGAGGGCCAATAGGACTTGGCAACAGTTTGGATATGGGGAAGACAGAGAGAGTGAGTCCTTAAGTAAGACACCTTGGTTGAAAGTGTGAGTGACTGGAAAGATGGTGGTACTCTCATCAATAATTAGTAATAGGGAAATTACAAAGAAGGGAGGGATTTGGGGAAAAAAACAATAAGTTCAGTTTTGTACATCTTGAGTTTAAGACATCTATGAGGCATCCAGCTTGAGATAATCAACAATCAACTTGAGATAATCAGCTTGAGATAATAATCAAGTCTGGAAGTTAGGAGAAAGGTTGTTATTGGATACATAGATCTGGGAAACATAAACATTGAATTCATGAGAGCTGGTAATATCATTAACTGAAATAGTATAGATAGAGGAAAGGGCCCAGGTATAGCCCCAATGCAATATTCAGGCCATGGATATCCCAGCAAAGCTCTAATCACAAAATGCAACAGACTCTTCACATGGAAGACAAAACCAAAATGTTTATTCAGACACCAGAAAGCCAAATCCATCATACCAACAAAAGTCTATACACAGTAACAATGCAGAGTACAATACCATCTCCAAGACTTCCCCCTGCTAAGTTTCCCACAAATCAGCTCCCTTTAAAAAAATCACAAACAAGTTCTTTCACTAACTCTAGCCAGCTGCCTGCTTGCCTGCATCCTTCCTAGCTCTGAATAACTTCCTCTCAACTCTGCTCCAGGTCTGCCTCTTCCTGTTCCACCCTTACTGCTCCACTTCTTCTTGTTCCACCTATTCAGCAAATTCCTCCCACCACAGGCTCCATGTGACTCAGACTCAGAACCAGGCAAGTTACATGGGCCTGTTAATGAATGGGAAAGATCTTCCCATTTAAATTAACATTACACCAGTGCAGAGCCCTGGTAAGAACCCACCATTAGTGGGCACAACCTGAATAAAGATCTGGCGAAGGAGATTGAATAGGAGTGGCCATCCAGGCAGGAGGAGAATCAGGATATAGTGTTAGTTTAAGGAATAAGAGACGCCAGCCTTCAACTTCCCAGGTGCCAGTAGAAGGTCTAAGCTTGTGTCATTTTTCCAATTTTTGTGTCACTCTTCCATCTTGTATCACCCTTCCAATTTTTCCCCACCCAAATACTGCTCCACATGCTTCCCTCACCCCCACAACAAGACCATCCTGCCTGCTTCCTTTGAACTAAATTTCCTGCCCTGAAGTAAATCCTTCCACCTTCTTTAAGTGGGAGTCCCTGAAGTACTCATCACATTAATTGGGATACCATCCAATTCTTATTTCTTGCTTAAAATTGTGGGAGATGAGAGAAGAAAGAAAGAAAGAAAGAAAGAAAGAAAGAAAGAAAGAAAGAAAGAAAGAAAGAAAGAAAGAGAAAGGAAGAAATGAAGAAAGAAAGAGAGAGAGAGAAAGAGAGAGAAAGAAATAAAGAGAAAGGAAGAAAGAAAGAAAGGAAGGAAGAAAGAAAAGAAGGAAGGAAGGAAGGAAGGAAGAAAGAAAGAAAGAAAGAAAGAAAGAAAGAAAGAAAGAAAGAAAGAAAGAAAAGAGGGAAAGGAGAAAGATTAGAAAAAGGATGGTAGATACATTTTTAGTGAACTGTTTTTATGCCAGTAATTTCAAGTGTCAAGCAGAAAATAGCCCTTACCAAGAGAGAGGAGAGTAATGCATTTTGTTTCAGTCATTCAACATAGTAACAATGTCTTAGTTTGTGGTTTGTGGGTTTCCTTTGGGTTATTCTGTCCCTTTAGATACATCACTGTTGTTTCCTAGTTTTAAACTCACTATTTTAAAAATACACAGTGCTTTCCTACTTCTTATTTGGAAATAGACAAAATGTTCTAGTTTATTAACAATGTATTAACAATAGTCACATTCATAGCAGAGGTACTTACCCAGCAAAATTAACTCTGCTTCCATGGCAAAAGTATAGTTAGTTTCTTTGGCCATAATCAGAATATTTCAGCAATGGCAACAAAGGATTTAAATCATCTTGACCAGTCATATTTAGATATCAAAATAATTGGTCATTTCATATGAATTATATGCCATCATAATAAAGAATAAACTCCGTTAAAACCCTACCCCACTCCAAAAAAGTTGGTGTTAATTATAGGCCATAAAACTTCAAAGCTTACCCTCACATAACCAGATAGAATTTACCACAGTTTACTCTTCCAAAGAACCACTGCCCTGATATATCTGAAAGTACACTAGTGCTACCTTCATGTTTCCTATGAGCTGTGTAAGTCACAGCATCTTCATAGGAAAATGGTTCTCAAAGGATATTCTCTAGGCACACTAGAACTGGGCAAGTGACAGGTTTCTGCCAAGCATGCTGCAAATTTCACAGAGCTTATACATATGCATGTTTAAACCCCACAATTCTCATGTTACATAAATCATTCCTTGAAACTAAGAATTATACTATGCAATGAACAAAAGAGAAAAGAACCACTGTCTTAAATTCATAGATTTAGAGCTGTAAGAGACCTCAGAAGCTATTTAGTCTAAATAACTTTATTTTACAGATGAGGAAACTAAAATCCAAAGACATTTATATACTTGTCCAAAGTCACAATGGCAGTGAGTGTCAGAGCCAAGACCTGAATCCAGATCCTCACTCCATAATGTCTATTTCTTCCATTTACCTCTCCTTTTTTACTTATCTTACAAGAGCTGGAAACTTGGAGACGATGTATTTGGTTACGTGTTATAGGGAAGAGGGATTATAGTACTTCTGCTTTGGCCCTAGAAAGAAGAAATAGGAGAAAGAGTAAACATTTCAATGAGGTAAATCTAGATTTCACGCCAGGAAAAACTGCCTAACAATGACAGTGATCCCAAAGTCCAATGGGGTGCTTTGGAAGGTGGTGGATTGCTCTTCACTGCAGGTCTTCAAGCAGAGGCTAGACAACTGCTTTGGGGGTATTCTGTAGTGAGGAATCCTTTCAGGTATGCATTCAACTAAACAGCTGCCGAGGTTTTTTCCAACTCAAAAAATTATGTGATTCTATAATGTACTCAGAAATGCCATGAATTTGTCATTTTCTAGCACAGGCAGAAGAGTTTGTAACCCTATTTCTGAAGTCTTTGACATACAAATAGGCCATGACCACATAATGACTAAAACAGTCTGTCTGTTAGGTCAATTCAGTCAGAGTGTTGTTTAAATAATCAATTCAATAAAAATGATTAAATCATTTAAAGATAACCCCAATTATCTGAATTATCCCTTATCTGAATTCATCAAAAAAGTCTAAATTGTCTCATAAAATATCTAGATAATTTTTTTCAGAAAATGAATTTTAAGACTTTTAAGGAGACCTACACAAGAATATTCAACTTTCAATTTGCTTTACCAAGAAACCTAAAGATACAGCCAGTATTTTTTTAAAGTCAGTATAATATATTGAACCACCTTCTCTGATCTCCCACAGCATCAATATGACCTTAAGCAAGTCACTTAACCTCTTAATAACTCATGTCTCTATCATCAAAATGTGAATAAAAATGCTTGTAAATTTTAGAGACCTGTGTCTGTAAAGTATTTGTGGTCACTTTCAGATCTGGAGATATATAAATAGGAAGCCTCCTTGCTATAGAACCAGTTAGGTGGTGCAATGAGTAAGGGTACTGAAATTGGTTTTAAAAAGACCTGAGTTCAAAGCCTGCCCTAGATATTTACTAACTGTGTGAACCTATTCAAGTTATTTAACTTCTCTATCTCAGTTTCTTCATCTGTGAAATGGAGATGATAAAAGAATCTACATCATCATCCAAATGTTGTCACAACATATACGGTGCTTTGTAAGCCTTAGGGCACTATGTAAATATTATAATTTTTGTTGACAAGCTACCTCCCCAGAAAACTATTAAAAATAGTTTGACATTTTATTATATCCATATAAATTAAACAAATACTACAAACAGTCTGAATTCTCTTCTTGCTAGAGTCTGTCTCTCCTGCTAAGAAACTGGGCACTCATAGAAGTACATTAACTTTTTCAAGAAGAGATAATGTACTAAATGCTATCTTGGTACCCTGAAAAATAGACCCTTTTCCTGGACACCTAGTTTAGTAAAGATAAGCCTTGATTAGCTGGAATCTAATAAAGAAGGAACCTTCAATTAATTGGAGAGTTTGACTGGACAATCTAAGCACTACAAAATAAACATAAAAAATATTTGCCACTTTTCTAAGCATCCGGGTTCCCATCCTCAGAATCCTTTTCAACTTTCTGTCCTTCCCCATCAGATCCAATCAGTCACCAAGCCTTAATCAGCTGACAAACTTCAAAATGCATGTCCCACATATATACTTCTCTCTCTGCTCACACAGCTACTACTGTAGTTGAGGATCTCATTACTCCTCACAGGTACTTTTTCAAACTTCTTCTAATAGGCTCCTTGTAACCTTTTTCTCCCCACTACAATCCGTCTTCCTAATTGATATTCCTAAAACATAGTTCTGTTTTCTGCTCAAGTCACTCCCTACTCAAGAAGCTTCAAAGGCTCCCTGTTGCCTTTGAGACTGTACTTAAACTCTTCTGTTTGCAGCTTACAGTCCTTCAAGGGAGGCTAGGTGGTGCAGTGGATAGAGGATCGGTGCAGGAGTCAGAAGGACCTGAGTTCAAATGTCACCTCAGACACTTGATACTCACTAGCTGTGTGACCTTGGGCAAGTCACTTAACCCCAATTGCCTCATCCTGGGTCATCTCCAGTCATCCTGAGGAATATCTGGTCACTGGATTCAGATGACTCTGAAGGAGTCTGGTGACCTGCACAGCCCTCTCTCACTCAAAATAAAGTCAGGTGCAAGTCATGTCATTATTTCTCTGATGGCAGGGTCTTCTTTGGCAATGAAGGATGAACACACAAAGTGCTTCACAATCTGGCTGTAGCCTATCTTGCCAGAATGATTTTACATTATTCTCTTTCATACACTATAAGTTTCAGTCAAACATACTTTGCCTTGCCCATACAACACATTCTACCTCCTATGTCTGTGCCTTGGCACAGGCTGCCCCTGTGCCAAGAATGTTTCTCCTTTTCCCTCTGCATCTTAGAATTGTAGTTTCTTTTAAAAAATGATTTGTTATATATTTAACTTATGGAATAAAACAAGCATTTCCATAATAAAATACAATTTTTTAAAGACAATTACACATAAAACTGCAAATCCATTATGTACAACTTGCTATTGCTTTCAAATATATAATAAAGTTACTTACTTTTTTTGCCTTTTCTCTCTTCCCCAACCCCACCCTAGACATGGCTACCATTAGAAATTTGTGTGTGTGTATGTGTGTGTGTACGTGTGTGTGCATTCACACACGTATAAGCATAAAATTATTCTATACATACTTCTATTTAGCAGTTCTTTCTCTGGAGGCATAAAGTCTCTTCCTTCATATGTCCTTTTGAGTTAATTGCAGTATTTGGAATAATGAAAATTGCTTAGTCACTCAAAGCTGCTCTTAAAACAATATTGTTGCTAATATATACAATGTTCTCTTGACTCTGCTCACTTCCCTCTTCAATATTTTGTGTAGGTCTATCCAATTTTTTTCTAAGATCATCAAACTCACCATTTCTTATAACACAGAAGTAATCCATCACGATCATATACCACAACCTGTTCAACCATTCCTCAATTGATGGATATCCCTGCAATTTTCAGTTCTTTGCCACCACAGGGAGAGCTGCTATAAATATCTTAGAACATATAGATTCTTTTCCTTTTCCTCTAAACATCTTTGGAAATAAACCTAGTAGTGATTCTTTCAAAGTTCTTTCAAAACTCAGTGTTGCCTCCTATAAAAACCCTTTCTATATCCTCCTAATTGACAATGCTCCCACACAAATATTTATAGCAGCTCTCTCTGTGGTGGCAAAGAACTGAAAATTGCAAGGATACCCATCAATCAGGCAATGGTTGAACAGGTTGTGGTATATGATTGTGATGGAATACTTCTGTGCTATAAGAAATGGTGAGTTTGATGATCTTAGAAGAAAACATGAATAGACTTACACAAAATATTGAAGAGGGAAGTGAGCAGAGTCAAGAGAACATTGTATATATTAATAGCAATATTGTTTTAAAAACAACTTTGAGTGACTAAGTAATTTTGTATCCAGTAAAGTCAAATCAATAAGCACATATTAGGTGCTTACTTCGCACCAAGTACCATGCTAAGCTTTGAGAATACAGAGAAAGGAAAAAAAAAACACCTATCTTTAAGGATCTCACAGTTTATTGGGAGAGATAACAAACCACGAACACAGAAACTTATACAGGATATGTACAAGATCAATTGGATGTAATTTCAGAGAGATGACATCAGTATTAAGGGGAATCAGGAGTGGAAGTGAGCCAAAGACTATTCTAATAGAATGCAACTCTGACAAGTTCTGCCTCCAGAAAAAGTTGTAAGACATATTTAAACATACTTTAAACTTACTTAAAAATTGGTGGCTGAGTAGCAGCCCAAATAAGAACACAGATGTTCAAGGCCAGCTGGTCAGCAACTGATGGCCATGGTAACCCATGAAACAAAGAAAATTGTAAAATGGCCCATAGTCCTCTGTGTCCTCCTTGTGTTTATTAAGATTATTATTACTGAAACTCTTGGAATTTATTGTGCTCTTGTTGCAACTTGGATGCTCCATGTAACATAATTCTTTTCCTTTCTTCAAAAAATTGTGCAAAATGCTGCTTGATAAGCACTATTTCTGACGTAGATTACAAGCAAAGTCTTTTACACTTTTCCTGTTATTATTTGGTCAGTGTAGGATAGTGAAAAGAACCTTGGACTTGGAGCCAAAAGAGAACCATATTCATATTCTGTCTCCAATACTTTCTTTCTCTGTGAAACTGTGAGCAAATTAATTAGCTTCTCTGAACATCAGGGTCTTTTATCTATAAGGGGATAGTGATGCCTGTAGGATTCACCTATTGTGGGAAGCAATCTGCTGTGAGATAGTGTATTCACAGTGTTTTGCTTTACAAACCATAAAGTAATGCTTCTAGAGATGTGTCATTTGCTGACTATCTGTGTGACCTTGGGCAAGTCACTTAAACTCCATGTGTCTCAGTTTCCTCCTGTGCAAAATGAATGAATAGGACTAGGTGGTCTCTAAGGTCCCTTCCAGCTCTGGATCCATGATCCTACCTGTCTCTAATCAAATGCAATACCAACTTAAAGTATTAATGTATGTAAAGAGTCTCCTCATTTATCCTGTCATGGGCTTACAGAGTTGGTCTCAGTCCATATCCTAAGAGAAATACAAAGGAAGTCCTGTTGAGTTTGCAAATTCATTAGTGAATGAGTCTTCTTATTGTGTGTGGCACTGCAGATTAATATATTAGTATCGCTATTTTTTCTGCACTGAGCTGATACTTTCAGAGGTAATTAAATTACTCTCATCTTTCAAAGAATGAAGCTTTTTATTTAGAGAATACTTTCAATTCCTGAATCAGTTTCCACTTCCAGCTCCTTGGGGGAGGAGGGGGGGAGAAGGAGAAGAGTGAAAGGGAGTGGTGAGAGTGGTTAAGGAGTCTGAGGCACCTAACAAGGCAGAGGGGGTGACTAGAAAAGATGTTTTCTTCCCAGAGATCTTTGACATGGAAATATACCTCTTCCAGATAAGGGTGCAGGGAGGAAACCAAGCAGAGACACAAGCTAAGGAAGATGAGTCCAAAAAAATAAAAAAAAACAACTTTCACACCTCCAGAAAAGCAAACAAGAAAGAAAGAATCAACTGTTCTGCTGATCTCCTCTCACCTCTGAAGGAGAGCGGGCAGGGGTAGCCAGGAGGAAGGCTGATAGACTGTTCTGCCTCAGACCCCTCTGAGGAGGGAGGTTTGAGGCTGCACTCTCAAATGACGGTGTTCCACACACAATTAGTGCAGTGTAAAGTTTGGGTAAATTGGGTTTCTTACTTCTCACATTTGGAATAGGAATAAAAGAGACTTAGGGGGGAAAATAGGCTTCTGTTATTTTATCAAGGTTTTTATCAAGGAAATTCTAGAGAAAGGTTCCCACACTCCAATCCTACCCCACTCAGAATTCCTTGCCTTTTTCACAGTTCCTTGCCATTGTCATTTTAATTTGACTTTAGCTTGCTGATTATATTTCCTTCTTTAACAGGAGCCCAAATAATGTCAGTTCCAGAAGGGAACATGTCTGAGGTTTCCTCATTTACTCTTGTGTAATCATAACGGCTGCATTTTTGTCAGTTTCAAGATTCAGTTCAGTTAAAATAGAGTTTAACATACTAAATACCGAAGTCTCAGTCCCTAAAAGACCCAAAAAAAGAGAAGCTAGAGCATGAAATGGACCCTAAGATTCCATTCTTTGAAGCTATTATAGAAATGATTAAAATATACCAAGGGTCGTATCTTTCCATCATTTCGTGTAGAAAAACTTCTACTGGAATGGTAAGTTTCCTGATTTAAAACTATCCAGCTGTTCAGATATTAAGCATTTTAGTCCCTTTTCCTTTATATGCACAAGACAGTGCTGCTCCATAAAATTAATCAATTAATTAATTAAACAATTAGCATTTATTAAGTGTCTACTACGTTTGAGACACCATAGCAGGCTGTCAGAATACAAAGACAAAATGCAAATATCCTTTGGCCTCAAAGAGCTTATATTCTATAGTCATTCTTTCAGCAAGTATTTAATAAGTTCCTACTATGTGCCAGGTACTGTGCAGTGCTGGAGATAAAAAGAAAGGCAAAGGATAGTCCCTGATCTCAAGAAACTCACAGGCTAATGGGAGAAACAATACACAGCCAACTATTTATAAACAGGGCATAGAAAAGATCAACAATATGTTCACATAAGTATGAGCAAAAGAAATATGAGGTCATTTGTGGGATTGGAAAAGTCCTCATATGGAAAGTGGCATTCAACCTGAACTTGGAATGGAGCTGAGGAAACTAAGAACCAAAATGAAGAAAGAGTGAAGATATAGAGGACAGTGTGTGTACTAAAGTGAAGTTATATCGCTTAGTCATCAATCCTTTTTCTTGGAACTGAACATGTTCAGTTTACATTAGGGAGATCTTTGAGACACAAGCAGAAGCTCCTAGATTCCTGGGCAATTAAGTTTTGAGGGAAGAATGAAGAAACAAAGAGGAGGGCACAAGTTCCCAGATCTTTCCCTACATCTGGAAAACACATATAGGAAAGATGTCTGTGAGGGGATCACCCACATAACCCAGGGCAGGATCTTAAGTAAATGTCTCTCTCTCCCTGATCATGAAGAACCCCTCCCTCCTTGGCACAGATGGGAGAACTGAGGCATACCCAGACATGACTTAAACACCTAATTGCCTTGAATGATGCTCTTGATTCCTCTGAATCACTAGGGTGACTTATGACTGCCTGATTGTGCCACCACAGTTGTCACCCTCAGACAGAGGATTGGAAAAGGAAGTATACTTAGTGCCTATTTGTTTAGTAGGGGAATCTGAGGTGGGAAAGTCCAGAGAGAAAGCTCCCATAATTCTGTTCTTCCCAGAGTCCAATCCCTTCAGTAATTTGCAGAAGAAGGTGGTAAATGGGTTTCTCCCTCCTAACAGTGCTCACCTATGATATTCTCCTTAGGATAGTGCTATTGCTACTGAAACACAAATACAAATCAAGATAAATATGTTACAGTTAGATGGTAGCTGTAGATGCTCCTGTTATCAGGACCTTCACATTTTCAGTGTGGTCTAGACCATAGATAAGTCCATTTCAAACACAGACTATACAGGAAACAGTAAAAGTACCCTGCTTATCTCTTCCTATTCTCTCTTCTTCCTCCTTACTCCCCCTTCTTGTTTTCTCTCTTTTTTTTTAACCCATTCTTGTTTTCTTTTCCTTCCTCCTTTTGCATTATGTTTCCCAAACATGAAAAGAAATAAAGAATCCTGAACTGGGACCCAAGTCTGCTTTGCCACTCTTTACATTCTCTGCAGGCCTTTCAGGTAAAAGATCTTCCCTTGGCTTGGCAGAGATGATTTTCATTTTTTTTCCTCTGGGGGTGGGGCAGAGGGGAGGGAAGGAGAGTCACACAGGGATTGGTGGCCAGGCCATTCTAACCTTTAATTAATGCAGCTTTTCCTGTCTCACAAGTGTTATGAAAGTTATGCAGTTAAGATCTGAAACTTAGCTCCTCAAAGGTTAGGTGTTACGTAAGTGCATGAAAACAATAGCATTAGGGAGAGCCGCTCTTACAAACTAAACCAGACCAATAACTACAATTCAAAGAACCTTGATCACATTTTCAAATTTCTTTTAAAAAAAACTATTATCTACATGACTGCCAAGCCAATAAATGAACATCTAGGAGCCTGGGGATCTGGAAGAAATCACAGAAAGGTCACAAGTGGAACTGGAGAAATGTTCCAGTGACTGTCTCCTTAAGACTTAGGCATCCATAGAACCCTCTTTCCCATGCTTCAGTGGAGGGTGGAGGTGATTTGGGGTTCTCAAAGGCTATCCCCAGTGGAGCACAAGCCCTGACAAGTTCTACCAGTCTGAAAGTTAAAAAGCTTTAAGGATAAGGCCAGAAATATACTGTGCCTGAAGACCAGTCAAGCTAAAAATTTAGAAAACTTGTCATTAGCAAGTTGGCCACCAGGTGATGATTTTTTTTCAGCTACTGTAATTCATGAAAGCCATTCACTTTTCTAGCAATGAATAATAACTCACATTTATATATTACCTTAATATAATGCATTTTCCTTATAACAACCCTTTAGTTTAAGTAGTCTATTTCTAAGTCCATTCTATTGATGAAAAAACTGAGAATGATGTTGCCATAATTCTTTGATCTCTTAAGGCTCATTTGGAGTGTCATAATCTCCTTTTTGGAATGTCTTATATATGTTAAAAATTAATTGGAGGCAAATCAGGATATTTAAATCTAAAATAATGAATGAAAATGACCAAATTCTGGTATACTGTCAATTTTCAGTTATCTAAGGATAGAATTTCTACAGTTAATTTCTCAAATTCTTAATGATGCTGTCATTTCCTTAATTACATACTTTAATTCAACCAAGATTTTATTTGCTTTACTCTTAACAGGAAAACTAAGACCTTCTACACCAAAATAATTGCCTCTCTTCAGGAGAAAACCAGACTAGCAAGTTTGGATAGAGCTACAATTTGGGTCTGCTCGCCATTGATGTTCCATGTCATACAACCTCTTCCAGGTGTTGTCCCTTGCTGGTCTCACATGGCTAGTGCTTAATGGTATTATATAAGTCTTATGGTGACTGTTAGTGGCCACCAAGGATAACTCTACTGGAGTAGAAGTGAGGGAGCTTCTCTCTGCCACCTTTGAATATCAGAGGCAGATATGTAGAATGGCAGATTTGAAGTCAGGAAAATCTGAAAATGAATGTCACCTCAAACACTTACTAGCTATGTGTTCCTGGGGAAGTCATTTGAATTCTCTGAGTTTCAGTTTCCTCCTTATCATTATCATTTAAGCTAAAATGCTTCCCCATAAGAGGAAGGCTGAACTCTGCCATCTCTTAGCTTAGAGCATGAAAGTTTTAAGCTACAGCTCTTTTAGAAAAGTAAGGTCTTCACATATCCATCAGGCAAAAGGGGCCATCTTTGTCTCATTTCTTACCTAGCCTTAATCTCTGAATGGACATTACCTCTGTCAAACTGAGACCTGCTAAAGACCTTAGCTTAAAAAAGCCAAGGTCTCCCACTGCATCAGGGGCCATCTCCAGTCATTCTGATCTATATCTTGCCACTGGACCCAAATGACTCTGCAGGAGAAAGTGAGTGTGATGACTTTGCAAAACCTGCCTCACTTATATCCAATTCACTTGCAAGTCATGGCATCAACTTCCTGATACCCTGGTCTTCTTGGAGAACACAGGACAAACAACAATTGGGATAGGGGTAGGTGGAACCCTTAACTGCTGCTTTTTCCTATGATAGCTGACAAGTCTGTTCATTTTCACTGTGGTGGCTTTAATAACATTTTCTCATCAAAAGACAACTCCTCAACTCAAAAGCTAAGCTTTAGGGAGCAATCAGTTAAGGAGGACCCACTGACTTAAAGTCTTTTTTTGTCTAAACTTTCACTTCACAATCACCAAGCACAGTGTTGCTATATGAAACTCCTATCTGGCCAAAGTTTAGGGATCCTTTAAACTCCCTGTTTATAGTCAAATTGCCAAAAAGTTGCTTATTAAACAATATTTTAAGTGCTGGACTTCCAGCTTTTGTCATCTGCACCCAGATAATTGTTGGTTTCCAGTGCAAATGAGGGAAAGAGAAAAAAATACAAAGTAGTAGATGGAAACAGGGAAAAATGAATAAGACCCAAAGAAGGACATTTAGAGATGAGCTAAATCTGAAAATTCTAGTATGTTGACCTTTCTGCACCCCTCAGTTTCCTATTCTGTAAAATTAGAAGGTTAGCTTAAATGACTGCTTAGGTGTTACCAGTACAAAACGTGTAACTATTTCTTTGGAATATTAGGAAGGAAATAATGAAAAAGACAGGAGTAATGACCATTCTGTGGGTAAAGAGTCTTGAACTAGGAGTGAGGTGCTCTGAGTTTAAATGTCAGTACTATTATTCACTAGCCATCTACCTTTATAAAAGGTTCTTCACCTTTTTTTTGGTATTTTCTTCATCTGTAACAAAGTAAGTAAGAAGGAAATGGACTATATGATTTCTAAGACCCCTCCCAAATCCAACATTCTGATCCTGTGTTCTATGACCAAAGAAACTGACAATAAGCAGAAAGGAAAAGGGAGGAGAAACGAAAGGGAAAAAAATGAGGGGGCATATAAGATGAATGGAGTGAGAGGCAAAGGGTAAATGGAAGAAAAATGGCCAAAATCTCTAGGAGGAAATAACTAAACAAAGGAATCTTTTTCCCCTCATACAACTTGTCTCTTGCCACATATGCATCTCTCACAGTCTCTCATGTTCATTAAATACATTCTGTCCAGCTGCAACAATGAGGAAGCAAAGCAACCCCACCCCAATCAATGGACAAAGGTAGTATGTCTTCCATCATAAACTTGGAACTCCCAGTCAAATAGGCTGAAGGAAGGCTCCCCAGTCATGTGCCCTGATATTCACTGCTAACTCTTTTGATGCTTCTGTCCAAAGGTTAAATATTTGAGAAGTAGAGAACTTTTTCACCAAAGACTTTAATATTCCTGGTTCTCTACCTTTCTGTAACTCTCTCCTCTAGCACCACCCTTTTATCTCTCCTGTCTCTCTATAGTTCAGCACATATCTTTGGTTCAAGTATACAACTGACCTTTACAAGAGTATGAGGAAATTTCAGGCTTACACTGTCTATAACTGATAGAAATTACTCTACAGCTGCATGTTATTCGGTAAGCTTGCTACAGGCTTATGGCATAAAACCACCCAGTTTAGACACTCCCTGTCATCAAGTTACAACAAAAGGGAAGTCCCTTTAAAAAAAAAAGTCCAAAGGTCCTTCTTCTAGACTAGACTCTAACCCTAAGCATTATGGATCTTCTGCCTGGGCTGCCTGTCCTCCAACTCCAGGTCTATCTATTTTGATCACCCTGCTGTGGCTATCTGAAAGAGCAAAGTCTTTTCCTGTTTGTGGCCCATGTTCACTCCCTTTTAAGGCCCCGGTTTTGTTATTATCTGGGTAGCTTTCTGTTTCACCAGTTGGCAACTCTCAGGGTTCCCCTAGATTCTGCCTCCAGGAAATTATATTTTCTCTGGACTCTTCTCTTCCTCAGTAAATTAACCAATAAGCATTTATCAAGTAAATATTATGTTCCTCGTACTAGATTACATGGTAGAAGTACAAATGGAAAAATTAAATAATCCTTGACCTCAAGGAGAATACATTCTAAAGAGGAATACAGCACACATAGGGAAGTAGTAACCAGGCAAGAAAGTTTTGATTTAGATCAGGGATTCTTAATATTTTTAATATCAAGGACCTCCTTGGCAATCTGGTGGATTTTTTGATCCCTTCTTAAACTAATGTTTTAAAATAATTTAAATTAGTTTGAATTAAATTGAATTTTTAAAAATTAAATAAATAAAATTATGTAAATAAAAAATAAATTTAATTAAATAAATAAATTTAAATAAATTTCAGTTAGATATTTAAATGGCGAACTTCCAGGTTTTGTAAATTGTTTTCCCCATGCAAATTTATGGATTCTCTGAAATCTATCCCAGGTTAAGAACCTCTGGTCTAGACAGTTACACCAATTGTGAGTGGAACAAAGATGGTAGATTCCGCACCCTTCTGAGTGACAATGTTAGCACTACTTTAATTATTGTTCCCAGACTAGAACAAAAAAGACAATCCCTACCCTCAATGTATATCCCTATATTTGATATTCAAATGGGGAAACAACACATAAAATAGAACTGAAAAGGTTGAGAGGAACAAATGAGGAATGAAAAGATTTCACATGGTAGAGAAATGTTCAGAGAATCAGGAGTAATGCGTAGAAAGAAATGAAGACATGACTGTCCTGGGCCCTCCTCTCAGAATGGAAATTCTGGGAGGAACCAGCCAATGAGAAGTAAAAGCCACAGGGACAGAAGGCACTCTGTAATACAGGAGTAGAGCAAGCTCTTTACTCTTCATGGTACCCCTTGGCTTCTTTCTCACTTCTATCAAGACATCTATGTTCTACTGCCCAGCCTTCCATCTTCAATACACTATAGATTAATAATTTCCCCTTTAGATCAGCTTTCATTACAAAATTTAGAATATTGATTTGTGTGTTGAAAGATCATCAAAATATCTTAGGTAGGTCCTTCTTTAGAGATTTTTAAATGCCTCAAAAGCTAACTTAACTTTTTAATACATAAATCTTTGGCTTATTTTCTGGGACTCCTTCATAATCCACAATTATCTCTTTGTGAAGGACAACTTTTTCTATAAGACCCCATCAACTGTAAAATACAACAAAAATGTATTAAGTATTTATCAGATGCTATGAGCTGGTGGAGAAGGAAAGTCTAGATCCTACATAGTCAGTATTTTCAAAGAGCTTACAATTTTCTCAGGAAGGGAGTAAAATGCCAGTTACATAATACATACTATTACATATGATGTGCATTCACTTAGCAAACTACCTGGCTCATATTAAGTATTTAATTGATGCTTTTCATTTATTAGAAGGCTATACAACAAATTATTATGTGAGACCAGAGAGGGAAGGTTCTTACCAAATAGATGGATCAGGGAAAGCTATATGTAAGAGATGGTACTTGAATTGGACAGATATGAATATTGAATTGAATAGATATGAAGTCAACAGGAAAAGATGACAGAGGAAAGGATTCCAGGCATAGCAAAGAGAGTAAACAAAAGTACACAGACAGGAAAGCATCTTACATGTTATGGAGGCAAAAGAGTAATCCAGTTTGACCACAGGTGAAAATGTACAAAGAAAAAACTATACGGTGAAGCTGGAAAAATAGAACTGTGACATATAGTAGAGGGCCTTAAATTTGAAATCTTTTTTAGGATCAGGAAGACCTCAACAAATGTGCCAGCAATTCAGTGCAATTTAACAAACATATTCAGGAGGACCTAATTCAAAAAGGACCTAATAGAATTTTCTACATCCCCTCCCCAACGTTCATTAGTTTACTTGAAAAAGATGACAAAGTTATCACTGGCACCTGATTGACCCCCTACCTCCCTTCATGTAGCTTCCTAGTAGTAGCTTGTAGCTATGTTATCATGCCACCTGAGCACCTAAGTGTAGGAAATGCCCCATATATGTGGAGCCTGATAGGAACCACCACAAGTTGCCCAGCTGACCAGATGCACTTACATGTAGAGATGAGGTGGGAGGCAAAGAAGGAACAGGAATCTACAGTAGCTTACTGCCACTGTATCCTGGTTGCATATCCTTGCTGCACTGGGGTTAAGTTAACTTCATTTTACTAACCTTTAAATTATTTTTTAAGAGCTCCATTTGAATCTGAATGAATAGGGTGTTGTCATGATGCCCTTCCCCTAAAACTTATATACAGATAAGTATAATATGAAGTAAGATGTAAAGGAGAAAAGGAAAGAAAGTGCTCTAAGCAAATTTGAGGAAGGAGGAAGCACTTTCAGCTGAGGCAGTATTACCTCAATTGGCACTTGAAGGAAGAAAGAGAAGACTTCTCAAAGAGAAACAAGGAGGGAGATGTGGGACATGACTTATATGAATGCACAGAAGTGAAGGATGGAATGTCAAGTGTGAGAAATGGCTATTAGTCCAGTTAGGCTGGAATGTGGAGTTCACTGAGGGAAGTAGTTGTGAAATAAGACTGGAAAGACAGGTTGGAACCAGATTTTGCAGGGTCTAAAAAGCCAGGCTAAGAACATTATATTTTATCCTAGAGTCAATAGGAAATCTGAGGACAGATGGAAAGGAACAAGGGATGAGGAAGAAACTGAAGACAAATCAGGATGGGGAGAAAGATGGCTGCTGGATCAAACTTATAAAAAAAGATGGGAAGAATTTGAATTCTAAAGACCTGATTTCAAATCTCAACTTGGTTACTTGCTAACAATGTAACCCTAGGAAAGTCACTTAAAAGTCTCTAGTCCTATTTCCTCACCTGTAAGATGAGTCAATTAGACTAAATGACCTCTAGCATTTAAATCTATGACTTATCTTATTATCTTAAATGAAAGCCTAAGTCTCTGTTGTAATAGTTTGGTTGGTCATAAGAAGAAAGAAAAAAATTACTTGGAAAAGTCACTGTAGGAAATGACCTAAAGAGTAGATAAGGTAATATAGAAAAAATATCAAGTAAAAAGGACCCAACTGAGATAAAATATGTGAATATGTCATTGGTGAATTAAGTGACTTCATGATTTTGTTCTATAATTCTCAACAGTCCTGAAGCAGGAAGAGACAAATCAGATAGTATAAGAATAAGAACTTAAAAACCAGGAATAGTGGAAGAACAGTAAAAGAAGGTATAACATGCCCTCTGGACTACCTCCCCAAAGGACAATTGCCTCTCACGTTCTAGGGTTCCTTATTAGTGGCTATTTCTAATGAGCCCCCACCAATACATGTCCTGTTAAAAATCAGTCACTAGATAAAATTAATCCAAAAATAGGTATTTACTGAATTGATATAGCAAGAACATTCCTTCCCCCCTCACCAAACCTAGAGCACACCTCCCACAAATGCGTACAACATCAGCACAAAAAGTGGGCATAAATATAGCAATGACAGGGAAGCATCCGTGGAGCCAAAGCTACTCACTTCTCAAGTACTCCAAGACATAGAAGTACTTTTTCTCCTAGTGGAGATTTCAGAAAGTTCCTCCTTGGGTGAACTTTGGCAGTTTGTTCAGATGAGCTCTCAGGGTTTCCTCTTTTTCAAAGCACAGCCATCAACTATGAGGGTTAGCTCCCTGTTAAGTTTATAGAGCTTTTTCTGCTTCCCTCCTCCTCATCTCACATATCTTAGATTTCTTTGGCCATTATTTCTTCCTTTATTCCTGTCTTACATGAGAGGCTGCCTTTCTAGGACAAATCTTATTTGTGAATAAACACTCCCATTCCATTTTATCTTCTCTAGTGGATTGTACCCACTATCATTCCCGCCTTTCTCATTTATTTTCAATCTCTCCTTGTCTACTGGCTGCTTGACAACTATCTATAAACATTTCCATGTCTCCATCAGCCCTACCCTCTTTCCTTATATCTAATCTCTTATCCCAAAAAACCAATTGGATATCTCAAACTGGATGTTACAAAGACATATTAAACTCATTATGTCTGATGGAGAACTCATTCTCTTCCCCATCCTCCAAAAAAAACCAAATTTTTTTTCTTCCTAACTTCCCTATTACTGTTGAGGGTTTCACCATACCACTAGTCACCCAGGCTCAGAACCTAGGTGTCATCCTTGACTCCTTAATCTCTCACTCCCTATATGCAATTTCTTGCCAAGTTTAGTGAATGTTGCTATTATAACATCTCTCATAGAAGCCCCTTTCTCACATGTGGTATTGTTATCACTGTAGTGCAGGTAGTAATCACCTCGTACCTTCACTACTGCCATAGGTTCCTGGTTGGTCTCCATACTTCAAGTCTCTCCACACTCCATTCCCTCTTCTACTCAGCCATCAAACTAATCTTCCTTAAATGCAGGTTAATTCAGTGAAGGTGAGAGGTTATGAGGGCCTGCACCAGAGTGGTAATACTATCAGAGGACAAAAGGGGAATATTTGTGAAATGCTATAAAGAAATATTGACAGGACTTGGCAACAGATTTGATGAGAGAGAGAGAGAAAGAGAGAGAGAGAGAAGAATTGAGAATGACACCTAGGATTTGGGTGACTGAGAGGATATTAGTGCCTTTGACAGCAATAGGAAAGAAAAGAAGAGGGGAACGTTTATGAGTTCACTTTGGGGCATGTTAAGTTTTGGATGTCTACAGGAAATCCAATTGGAGATGTCCAATAGGGAGTTGGAGATGAGAGTTTGGGGGTTAGGAGAGAGTTAAGGATGAGATGAGTAGATCTGAAAATCATCAACACAGAGATGGTAATTGATTCCATGGGCACTGATGAGATCACTAAGTGAAACAGTACAGAAGAAAAAGACGGGAGGAGGCAGGACAGAGTCCAGGACTAGGGAGATGATTGTTCTGTACTTTGCTCCAGTCAGACAACATATAGAGTATTATATTCAGTTCCAGGCAGAACGGTTTAGAAAAGTCATTGACCGGCAATGTGGTCAACGTGCAGAACAAAGTGACCAGGATTACAAAGGGTCTCAGGGGACACCATTTTAAGGTAGCCTGAAGAAAGCAGGAATATTTATCTTGTAAAAGAGAAGAGTCATAGGGCACATGGTAGCTCTCTTCAATATTTGAAAGGCTTTCATGTAGAAGATGTACTAAAATTGTTCTTTTGGCATTAGGGGACAGAACCAGAAACAAGAAGTGGAGATTACTGAGAAAGTTTTGGCTTGGTATAAGGCAAAACTTCCTCCCCAAATATAACTCTCCCAAAGTAGAAGGTGCTTCCATAGGAGTTAGTGAGCTTTTCCTCATTAGAAGTCTTCCAACAAAGACCGGATCCCAACTCTGGGGGAGTGATATAGTGGGGTTTCTTGTTCTGGTATGGGTTAGATAGTATTCATGGCCTCTGAGGTCCCTCCCAATCATGAAATTTTATGATTGGCAAAATCCACCCTAGAATATTATATAGGTGAAATTTGGCACAAAAACAGACTACTGACTGCCAGTTATCTGCCTTATGAATTTAGCATATTTCACCATCACCAGTAACTACTAATCAAGGCCAAAAGTTATAGCTCTATAATTGCTTCTCCCATGGGCATTCTCTCATGAATTGAGTAACCTTTCTTAATTGCCACTCTGTATGAAACAGGAACAACTATAACTGAGGAAATTCAGATTTTTAAAATATTCTATTTACTTAGATTTTTGCCTGAGAAAGACTTGAAGAAATTAATTAAAGTCAGGATTTGAAGTGAGATGCAGTTTTATAGTTGAATCCCTGGTAATTCACTGTCTCAAAGTATCATTTGCAAATTATAATTTTCTAAAATGATTCTACAGGTAAATTTTGTGAACTAGTTAGTGGGAGATTTCAACAACTTCTAATCTACTATAGAATTCTCAATTATTTCTCCTAGGATTGAAAAAGCAAATGCTAAATGCCGAGGGCAGTCAGCCCCAGTAAATACTATAATAGTTCTAACCATGTACATTTATGGTTTGTCGTTGTTGCTGCTGCTGCTCAGTAACTCAGTCATGTCTGACTCTTTGTGACCCCATTTGGAATCTTCTTGGCAAGGATACTGGAGTGCTTGTCATTTCCTTCTCCAGCTCATTTGACAGATGAGGAAACTGACAACAGGGTTAAGTGACTTGCTCAGGGTCACGCAGCTAGTAAACGCCTAAGGTAGGCCTGCATAAAAAATAACCCAAGGGCTACTTGCTGCTGCCAAAGGATCTCAGGAGGCCTGTGGAAAATATAGGGTTTCCACTGCACATGGTCCTGTTTGTCATATGGCCTATGGCAACCAACCACCATCAGTCCAACCTATCTGTGACCCAAACCTACGACCAAGTTTTACAGGTCTGGTCTAAGGCTAGATTTGAACTCAGGTCCTCCTAACTCCAGGTCCAGCATTCCACTCACTGCACAAGCCTAACTGCCTAGATTTAGGATAACTACCACATTTCCTAGCTCTCTAATTATTTACTAAGCATGAAATGAATTCATATTATTTCTTCAAGTGAACAATGTCTTCCATTTCAAGCTAATTCATCCATGGTTTAGACCATTCCTCTCTGCTATTTGGAAGACTTGTTCTATTGTTAAACAAATCTACTGAACCCTCAAATTACAGTCTCCTACATTCTCACATCCTTGAATTTTTTAACCAATGTTTTAACAAAAACTTGACTCTGTCTTGACAATCCCTTGTTCATTGTAACCCTGTCCAGTAGTTATCACTCTTCTTTTGCCCTTGTTATACAAGGACAGGGGTATTCGTCTTGTTCCCACTTCCACTTGGAAACCATCTTTCTCCCACTATTCATGTTTTCTGAGATCCATCCCCTTCACTTGGTGTGATGAAACCCATCGATGGAATACAGCTTTGTCTAGGTAGACCTCATTTGAAAGGAATAAGACCAGTAAAAGCAGCCTACAGGGATAGCATAGATTAAGATATCTTTCTGTGAGGAAATCCGGTACTCAGCAGAGAGAAGCATTCATTAGTGAGCAATTTTGTATGACTTCAAGGCTTGCAAAGTACTACACATGTCTTACCTCATATAATCCTCACAAAAATCCTGTGAGATACCTACTATTATTGCCCCATTTTACAGATGAGGAAACTGAGACTGAGAGAGGCAAAGTTATTTGCTCAGAGTCAACCAGCTAGTAAGTGTCAAGGGTCTCTGGTCTTCCTGACTCCAAATCCAGTGCTCTTGCATTCCACACCACCTAGATACCTTTCCTTTGAACGATGGGAGAGAAATGTAAGCAATTTTGTCTTCAAAGTATACTACAGACCTCTTAAGCAGAAAGAAGAAATAGATAGACATTTGGGGAAATAAATCACAAGTCTGCAACAGAGTCATGTTATAACAGTGAAAGGGAAAATTTTATTATGCAAACATCTGGTATAGTGCTCATACTGACAAACTTCACATACCTTAGTGAGAATTTTATCCTTCAAAAAGTAGAATAAGCAACAAGGGGGAAAGTCTGTTCTGAATCTAATCCTCATTATCAGAAAGGAGTTGATTGCTGGCATTTAAGTGGTACAAATGTTATGTGAAAATGACCACTCCCTACTGGAATTTGTGATCATTTCTAAATGACCTCAGTATCATCCTTTCCTCCAGTGTCAGAGGGGATAAGATGACTCTTCTCCCTTCGAGAACCAACCTCTCCACTTTGTGTCCTTGATCTCTTCCACTTCCTATCTCCTCTAAGAGCTTGTCCATCTCTCTGCTTTATTTTCTATTTCTCTTCATTCAGAAAAACTTCAATCAGAACATTTCCTTTGAAAATATTTTTTTGTAAATGAGTTATCTCTGCTGCCTCTGTTTGCCTATTATTTTGTTAAACTGTTTTTAGTATAGATCATTCTGTATTAAAAAAGAAAAAAGTTCTACAGAAGCACTATGTGTTTAAACTTGATTCTTTTTTAAAATATCTGCTTCTGCAGATCAGGAACACAAATGTTGAATTTTTTTTAATGTTCTAATAAATTCCTGCTACATGCAAATATGCCCAGATATTATCCTATCCTTGAACAAAAAAGTACCTTCATTTGACCTGCCATTCCCTCAAGCTATAATCCTAAATCTCCTTTCCTTTTCATAGTCAAGTTTCGAGAAAAAACTATATGTAAGTCATAAGTCATTTCCTCCACTTTTTTCACCTCCCATTCACTTCTCAGTCCCTTGCAGTCTAGCTTGATCCCCCATTCCAAATGTGATACTTCCCACTTTAGGTTATCAGTAACTAGTACCTATAGCTATCTCTTACAAAGGGATATTTACTTTGAAGATATGGCAAGAATAGAAGCACAAATATTTCTCCTGAACACTTCAGGGCACACTCTTTCTACACAGTTCTACATAGCATGGGTCCCACAAGTTCATGTCCAAATGAGGCTTCACTCACAGATGAATCCTCATTTCATCTGTTTTGGAGCTGGGCCCAGAAAGTCTCTTCTTATCCCCTAAGCATTCATGCTTGGTTATCAGTATGAACTCCTTGGCTTCCAAACTCCAGGACTCTTGGACTTCCAGATGGCTCACACTCCTGACTTTTACAAATTTGCAAGGTTATAGTCTCCTACTTCTTTCACACAAAACAAAAGAACAAATTTTGAGTCAAGAGAACTGAGAGCTGTATCATTTGGTCATATGTCAGCCTTGGATGTGAAGAAGACCCAAGGTACTTGCATATTTTTCTTTTCCCAGAATGCCCAGACCAGAAAAATACAACTGGAGAGAAGAGGAAAAACCAAGAGAAAAGGATGAAGTTCTGCTACCACTTAAATCCTATGGCCTTTTCTGAGTTTTCATCCTTCTTGACTTTTTCAATTAGCAATATTTTTTTTCAAACCTACCCACTCCATTTCTACTCCCTTTGAAGAAAAAAGAAAAAGAAAACACATAATAAACATGTATGGTCAAGCAAAATACATTGGGCACATCCAGAATATTTATGTGCTATTCTATTTCTTGAGTCTACCTCTTCTCTGCCAGGAGGTAGCAGCTTGCTTTAATAATATCAGTCCTCTGAAACAATGGTTAGTCATTGTGTTGATTAGAGTTCTCTTGTCTTTCAACATTGTTTGTTTTTACAATGTTGTTTTTATTTTATAAATCGTTATCCTTGTTCTCACTTCACTCTGCATCAATTCATACAAGTCTTCCAAGGCTTTTTTTTGAACAATTCCTTTCATTATTTTTTACAAGTCAAGTAGAAAAAAAAACCACAAAGTGGTAAGGAAAACCAAGGGATGAGAAAGTATCCAAAATAAGGGAGGCAGTCAAGAGTGTGAAATGCAGCAAAGAAGACAAGGCAAATGAGACTTGAGAAAAGAGCATTAGATTTAATAAAATAAAAATATAATTGGAGACAACAATTTCAGTGATATGGTGGATGGAAGCTAGATTGTGAGGGGTTGAGAAATGATGAGGTGAGAATATCCAGTGGGAGGAGATAGTCAACAGTGTCAAGAGCAGTAGAGAGATCAAGAAGAATGAAGACTGAGAAAGAGGATCTGAATTTAGACATTAAAGGATCACTGGGTGATCCTTCAAGAGCTATTTTGGGAGAATTGTGAGATTAGAAGTCAGAACGCAAGGACTGAAGAAGTAAATGGTAGAATAACATAAAGAAAAACAATATTGGAAGACCTCAGAACCTTCTGATCACTGCAATGACCAATTATTATTTGACAGGACTGATAGTAAGGCATTCTTCCCATGTCTCAGCAGAGAGATAGCAGACTATAACTGCAAAATGAGGGACACATTTTCACACATGACTATTGTGTTAACTTTTTTCTTGACTACATATTTGTTGCAAAGAAGGGAAATATGGAGTAGCAGGGAAAATTTCTCTGTGAAGTGACAACAATGTAAAGAAAGAAAAGAACATCCACAAAACACTTAAAAGGAACTTTTTAAAAAAAAAAAAAAAGAAGTGAATGGGAGGAAAGGAAGGAGAAGGAAGAAATCCTATATACAGTCAAGTATAGTAGTAAAAGTTAATAACCAGAAGGTTGGCCATCAAATGGACTATTATTTTTTACCACAAAAATTAATAAGGATTGTATACTTAGGAAAGGCAGCTTAGTGAAGTAATCATGACCTAGTCTCAGTCAAGACAAACTGGATTCAAGACCTAATACATAACTCCCTGAGTAAGCCTGGGCAAGCCATTTAATCTCTGTATCCCAGGCTATACATTGATAGAAAGCATATCCTCTTGAAGAGTTCCCCAGAATGATGAAAAAGTAGTTCCAGATTGAAAGAAAAACTAAAAAACAAACAGCTATTTTGCATATAGTTGACAAGTCAATAAGCATCTCTTAATTGCTATATTCTAGGAACAGTGCTAGAAAGTAAGACTACTAAGAATGGGTGAAAAGGTTCTTACCCTCAAGGAACTTATATTCAGATGCAATTGTAGAAAACTGCAATTACATACTAATTCTAATTCTAAATTCTAACAATGCAAACAACTATGTAGAAATATACAGAGTAAAATGGAGGCAATCTCAGAGGGAAGGCACTAGTTTTGGATGTAAGAAAACCCAGACAAGCTTCTTGCAGAAAATGGGATCCAAATTAAAATTTGAATAAATGCAGGGAAGCCAAGTAATGGAGAGGAAGAGAGAGAGAATTCCAGGAACAGCAGACAGCTAGTAAAAGGTTCATAACTGGGAGGTGGAATGTCTTGTGTAAGGAACATTGAGATGGCCAGAGTTATTGGATCATAAAGTGGATGGAGGGAAGTAAAACATAAGAAGGTAAGAAGAGGTCAGGCTGTAAAGGACTTTGAAAGCCAAATAGAGGATTTTATGTTTTTTTGATGCTGGAGATACGAGGGAGCCATTGTCATTTATTGAGTAGGAGAGTGATGTGGTAAAACCTGAGCTTTAGAAAAATCACTTGGGCAGGTGAATGGAGTATGGACTAAAATGGGAAGAGGCTTGAGGCTAGAAGATCCACCAGAAGGCAATTACAGTGATGCAAGTGTGAGGTGATGGGGAGCTATCCCCTAGTGACAGCTGCTTCAGAAGAGGGAAGATGCTTATTTTAGATGTTCAGAAGACCAAAATAACAGGGCTTGGTAACAGATTGGACATGGTGAGGGGGGCAGTACAGTCAAGGATGACATCTATGTTTGAAGCATGAGTGACTGGGAGGATGGTGTCCTTGAAAGTAATAGTGAAGTTAGGAAGAGGGTAGGCTTGGGGGGAAAGATAATAAATTCTTCTGGACGTATTTTGGACATGTTGAGTTTAACGTGTCTATGAGACATCTGGTTCAAATATCTAATACTTAGAAGTGCAAGACTAAATTTCAGGAGCATAGTTGGGGTTGGATAAATAGATCTGAGAATCATTTACATAGATATTATCATCAATTCCATCAAAATTAATGAGAGAATAAAAGAAGATAGTATAGAAGGAGAAGAGACGAGGGCAAAGGACAGGCTTTTGGGGGACATCCATGGTCAGTGAATGTAACGTAGGTGAATATATAGCAAAATAAACAAAGAGGGAGGGTTCAAAGAGATGGGAGGATAACCAAAAGAGAGCAATGTAACAAAACTGTACAGAAAATAGAATATCCAAGAGAAAAGGATTATTGATATACTGTCAAAGGCTGATGAAAGGCAAAGAAGGATGAAGACTGAGAAAGGATCATTTAGCTATGTCAATTAAGAGATCATTGATAACATCATTCAGTTGAATGATGAAGTAGGAAAACAGATTGCAGATGTTAAGAGAGAGAGATAAGAAAGAACCATTGATTTAGGTCACTTTCTTAAGGGTCATGAAAGGAAGGAGATAATTAGGATGAAGAGAGAAATTTTTAAGAATGAGGGAGATAGATATTAGAGTGTTTGTAGGTGGTAGAGAAGCAGCCTGTAGACTAGGAGAGATTGAAAATTCATAAAAGAGAAAGGAAATCTTCTTAAGAAAGTAAGTTGGAATAGGATCAAAGGTGCACAAAGAGAACCTTGCTTTGGCAAGGAAAAAGGCTACCTCTTCAAGTGTAGAAAAGGAAATAATGGGAAAGACATCTGAATGATATAACATGAGACAGAGGGAAAGCCATCTCTCAGAATAGCTAAGGAGGAGTATAGGAATGGGTCATAGCAAATGAGTAAACTGAAGTATTAGGGTGTTTAAAAGAGCGTCAATGAGCATATTGATGTTCCACAACACAAAGGTAGGAATTAGAGTGGAGAAAAAGACCTGTAAGACATACCAGTCAATAAACTTACACATCCTTGAAGAGAAAGAGTGACTCATATTTTGGGGGAAGAGGGAGGGTATTGGGAGAGTCCATCAGCTATTAAGCAAGAAGTGAAGTAAAGAAGCTACATTCTTCCCCAGAATGGATTTCGAATAAGGAATTTAGGCATTAGAGGGAAGGTAGTTTCAGCTCCAATCTAAAGATACCACTAAGCCCAAACAGGGGCTTGGTTTTTCTCAAAAATTAGAATAGAGTACAGGTCATAGGATCTGGCTATATATGTCAAGGGGCCGTTATAAAGAAAATCATATTGTAAATCTTAATATCCTATTTAACTATAAGCAATTAATATGAGACAAGGAGTTAGTGGGAAGGTAAGGAATATATGAATGTGTATTTACATGTGTGTATATATATATATGTATAAATATATATATTCTTGGGTGTGTTTATATATACGTGTGTGTATACAGAATCTAACACAATTTGAGATACAAACTATTCAGAAAGAAAAGGAGAGAAGATTGTTTTTGCCTTTTAAAACGTTTGACCATTTGACTTGCTTTTGATCTGTGTCTGTACTAGGTCAGCAATTCACTTCTAGGCTCCCAAAGTTACCTATTTAGCCCCTTTTCAATATTAATTATTGTCACATTAAAGAACTGACATAATCCTGTGGGGCATTCACATCAGCATTTGGAAAAAATAATTATAGAACATAACTAAACCACTTTAAGCCAATTTAGGTTGGGAGGGAAGGGTCCAAAATCCTTGGATTTACAAGATCATTAATCATAGACAATCCTGGAGTCTTAAAACTAAATATATAAATATATAATTTTTAAAAGAATTCATATTAGAGAATTATCTTATCCATAATAATAGTACAGATTTATATAACTTTAAGATTTGCAGAGTGCTTGACAAATCTCATCTCATATGATTCTCACCATAATCCTGAGAGATAGTGGGCTATTATCCCCATTTTACTGATAGGAAAACTAAAGCAGGCAGAAATTAATTGACTTGTCCAGAGACACAGCTAATAAGTGTCTGAGGCTGGATTTGAATTCAGGCCTTCCCAACTCCAAAACCAGCACTCCATCCATTATGACATATAACTGCATTTTAGAAAAATATTTCTCAAAATTGCCATATTAACTAGAGAATAAATAGAGGGGCAGCTAGGTGGTACAGTGGATAGAGCACTAGCCTCAGAATCAGGGAAACTCATCATCATTAGTTCAGATCCTGCATCACAGTGACTGACTGTGTGACCTTGGTCAAGTCACTTAACCCTGTTTGCCTATGTATTTTCCTCATTTACAAAATGAGCTGGCAAAGAAAATGGCAAACCACTCCAGTAACTTTGCCAAGAAAATCTCAAGTTGAGTCACAAAGAATCAGATGTGACTGAAAAGATTTAACAACAACAATGTTGTTGTAAAGCAGCTACAGAGTTTTGTAAATGCCCCATTTTAATGAAAGGGGTTAGGGTATATATTTAATTAATAGTTTGTATAAAAAATATATACTGGCATTATATAACTTAAATGAGTTATCAACAAATTATACAAGAAGTTTTTCCATATAAACTATTCAAAGGATAAATGCCTTTATAATTCACATTTTTGGTCAACATAGAGTATTTTAAAGATTGAAAAATGAATTAATGATTTTATGGTCACCTTGCCTCATTTCTACCAAATCTTCAAGGCTGTCATAATCAATCAATTAACAAACATTTATTAATTGCCTACCATGTGCCAGGCACTATGCTTGGTGCTAGCAAGCAAAAATGAAACAATCCCTGTCTTCAAGAAGCTTACATTCTATTTGAGAGAAAACATAAATCTACAGGTATGTTAAAATGTGAATACATAAAATGAATATATAAATACATGTTGATGGGGATGGAGGCACCAGGATGATATTCCATTAAGATACAGCATAATGTGTGACAGTGAAGTCAGTTCAACAAGCTTCCTGAGCTGCTGTTATGGATAAGGCATCATATCTTCACATGTTTGGGTTATGTTTTAATATGGTCTTTTGTGCATATAATTCTCTTAGAGATTTAGATGGTAAAAGAAAAGTTGAAGTTGTTTCAGAAGAGGAAAGGATTGATTGAAATTCTTATATACCTAATTTAAGAAGCAATAGCCAGGAAGCAAGAGGAAAGTACAAGCAAAACCTTCTAAGATGGTCATGTTGTTTTTACTGTCTTTCTGACTGAGATCCTGGGCTCTTTCTGGAGTGTTTAGGTTGTTTTCCCAGGCCAAAGGGTAGGGTGAGGGATCTGAATCAGATGATTTGTGTTTGGAGCTGATTGGCAGCTTCTGTGAGAAATTATTCACTTCAATAAGCTTTGTTATTTTGGCAATTTCTTGCTGAGAATTGATGGTGTCCTTTATTTTCAGGCAGGGGCGATGGGATGTTGTTTCTAGTAACTGCTGGGACAGGAGAGTCAGTCAGGGCAGCTGCCCGCCTGAGTGACTAAAGAGGGTCTGGGACAATGGAATGTTGTTTCTACATTCTAGAAGCCCCCTGCTTTTTGATCATGTTTAGACTTTTACATTTTCACACCATCGTTCAAAATGGATAAGGTATAATTTCACATCTCAAACATAAACACTGGATAAATTCCCATGCTTAGGTGCACAGGCATGCAAGCATGCATGCACACACATGTGCACACACACATACACACATTCTAGGCCTGATGGAGAAATATTTTTTTAATTGTGCTTTTCATTAATAACCAAACCATAAAGGTCAAACCTTTTGAACACTGGACGATTTTTGCTTACCCTACTTAACTCAGATAACATATAAATCTAGGTTTTTTCCATCTCAACCATGATTTAGAATTCCACAGAGGAAAAACGTTGTAAATAAGATAAAGTGCAAAGTTAAAATATATGTCTCAGATCAAATATTCTTCTATGGTAAAAATAAATAACTAAACAAGTTTTGAGTTTCTGGAAATGAGGCCCCCACACAATTACCAAAAGATTACACAGCTGTCCTACCTCCATTAACCCAGGGGAATTTTGTTTTTCTTCCTTTGACTCCAAGTCATCATCTCTCACAATTACCTCATAACTAATCAGAGCTTTTATTCAAACTTTAGTAGCCAAAAGAGCCATTTTGCTTATCTCTGTCCTGATGGCATGCTATTTACAAGCTCTGTTTATTGCTACTAATAACTTTTTTTTTAATTTTAAAATTGGTGGGCTTAAAACGTGCTTTAACAACAACAATAAAACATAGGCCTAAAATATTAACATACCACTTGGATAGAGCATCCATTTTCCTGTGTGTTTCTTTACAACCTGTCATAAAAATATACTTAGAGAATGGGCCCAGTTGTTCGCCTTGATGACTGGTCTATCCGGAGTTTCATTGATTCTTCTTAATGTGCTTGGAATAGCAGAAAGATGCAAATGATATTCAGGGACTGGTACCACATGTATTTAAGTGCAGATCATCTGTTCCTCTTCTTCCAGTGCCTTGCAAAGTAGATTTTCATTTCATTCCCTCACTACATTGGTTGCCATTTGTCCAATGTTATAAGTCCAAACTCCTCAATGCAAGATGTAAACCTCTGCATAATATTTCCTAACCTTCCATTCCAGGCAAGCCTGAATCTTTACTGCCCTTACCCTATTACCATCAATAGTATTACTACACATACCTTATTCATGCCTGCTGCCATCAATTAATCAATTAACAGACATTTATTAAGTGACGACTATATGCCAGGTACTAAGAATGGAGTATACAAAGATAAAAGTAAACCCATCCCTGTCCTCAGGAAGCATATAATCCAAGCATTTTCTCACACTCTTCCCTGGAAATCTCATCTCCTCCTCCTCCTCCCTCTCTAAATCAATCAAGAGGCATTTATTATATTATTATATTTATATTATTTATATATATTACATATAATTTTCTATATTTATATAACAATATCATTTATATCATATTTTTATATTTATTATATTACAATACCAAATTAGCATTTGCTATTGCTAGATAGGGTCACCAGGTAGCACAATGGATAGAGTCAGAAAGACCTGAGTTCAAATCCTCCCTCAGACATTTACTAGCAGTGTGACTACCCTAAAAAGTCACAACCCTATATGCCTCAATTTCCTCATCTGTAAAATGAGCTGGAGAAGGAAATGACAAACCACTACAGTACCTTTGCTAAGAAAACCCCAAATGGTGTCACAAAGAGTCAGAAACAACTGACTCCCACACAGGTGGGGATACAAAAAAAAGACAGAGAGAGAGTGAGAGAGACAGAAAGAGACAGAGACAGAGAGAAGAACAGTCCATGCCCCTGAGGGACTTTTAGGGGAAGCAGTGTGTATCTAAATCCAAATTCTACCATTGAACTAGGCTGAGCTCAAGTCCCAGCATACTGATGACTAGTACTCCCATATATCATCTCCCCTGAAATCCAATTATATTTGTAATTTATACAAAATATGACACAAAATATAATCATATCCTTTCTTCTCACATTGCTCTGTGAATACATTTCTCATAAACTCTTTGAGAACAGTTATATTATCTTCTATCAAACAATCGGTGAATAAACACTTATTAAATACTTACTATACGCCTGATGCTAGGCTAGGTACTAGGGGTACCAAGACAAAAACTAAGTAGTCCCACCCTCAACAAGCTTATATTTTATTAAGACAACATATAGTTCCTTTCTCTACTATATTCTTCTGATTATTTCCATTTTTATCTCTAATGAAGTAGACTTATAAAAATAGAAACAAGAGTTTTAAGAAAAATATATATACACACTGAGAGCCAGGAGGAAGCTCCACCTCTTTTCTAAATCTTCATCTACACCTATCTCCCTTCCTCACCTCTTCCAACACACACACACACACATACACAAACACACACACACACACATACACACACACACACACGACGTGGGGAAAGGAGGAAGAAGCAATGACTTCTCTCTTCATGTAGAAGCGCTTGATGTTCCTTTAGTATAACCAACATCTCCTAACCTTGGATGTGGGAAAAAGAGGAAAAGTCAGACTCACTAAGTCTAAATTTTTGTGTTATTGATAACACATGTGTAACCCATGGTTGGGATTTTCTCTTCGTTGGCAGAAAGCAGTGCCTGGCACCTGTGAGGGAGCAGGACAGAGTTGGGGAGAGCAGCAGAGGGGAGAGTTAAGGTCTTTTCCTGTCTCTTCAAAGTTACTTCAAGAGATAAGGAAGAGGCCAACCCCATTTCTGGTTGCTGAATAAAAACCTCTGGTAAGAATCCTACAGGAGAGGAGCTGGGAGTCTCCATTATGTCCCCGTCTCCAGCTTGCTACACCAGACACTTCAGGGAACTTCACCCTGGGTGAGATCTGTGTTTTCTCCTCCTCGACCCTGACCCTCTCTCTGTTAAGCTAAATTATCTCACTCCCAATGGGAAAGCTCTTTCATCGTGTGTTATATGGTGTATATTCTCCTATGTACACTTTCATTTCTGTTTTGCTTTTTTGACTTGAATGAATTTTTTGCTAATTGCCATGTTATTCATTATGGAATTGGTATTTGGTGGGAAAAGGGTCAATTCCTGGATATAAAGTTTGGGGAGTCCTGCTTCTCCCATTAATAAAAAAAACAACCGGAAATTTAACATGAACTTGAAAAACCACATCTCCAAGACTAATAATATTTAAGGAAGCAGGTAGATAAATTTTAGTCCAGCAGCCCCAATTACTACTGAAAGCCTAGCAGCTGCCTCTGGCCCTACCCTCCTGTTTCCCTTTTTGACAGGAATTAAGAATGGAGGGAGGGAGAGAGAGAGGAGGCTAGAGATATCTATTCTGCCTTCCTTTGAGTCACACAACAGCACCTTCATGCCACATGTTGAAGATACCCCTCTCTACACATTATAGAAATGGATCTCTGTGGGCTACATATCAGCTTAGAAAACCACAAATCAACATTCTCTATGTTTTGTTGTATTTTCATTTCTTTTGGTAAATATTTCTAAATTACATTTTCATCTAGTTCCAGCTGCACTTGAAAGCATTGGAGACCATGTGTGGTCCACAGGCTAAATATTTCATACCTCTGCAGGAGACCACCAAACCCAAATCCAATTTTAGCAGATAGAGAGCTGGTCTCAGAATTTAAAAGACTTAGATTCAATTCTTGCCTATGACACATGGGGGCCATTTGGACTTAAGCAAGTAAAAACCCCTTGATGTCCCAGAACTCTGTCTAAGCTGAGAAGTTACAAAAAAAGATGCCAACCAACACTGAAGTTTGTCCATTCTGCGGTTCTCTGTACCATTTAAATCATATATACCCAGTCTCTTTTCACTTGTTACTGAAATTATCCATCTCTCTCTCTCTCTCTCTCTCTCTCTCTCTCTCTCTCACTCTCTCTCTCTCTCTCTCTCTCTCTCTCTCTCTCTCTGTCTCTCTCTCTGACAAATCAATTTAAAAAAAAATAGGAAACCTCATCCACTAAAATCATAGGAAGTGACAAAAATGTCTACATATATAGAGAGCTATACTTCTACACAGATTCCATCTTCCTCACAAAATGAGGGAAAAAATTTTCCTTTAGTTATTTTTCCCCCAACTAATGGTTGTGCTCCACCATAATCCACTCTACTCCCAAACCAACTGAGTCTTTGACTAGCAACAGCAACATCAAATGCTTGTGCATACAATTTAATTAGACTCTTCCCTTAAGACACATGTCTTTCAATGGTACATGATACAGTCATTTTCTGCCATAAATATGTATAAAAATACATATGTATATGTAAATGTTATTATAAATATATACACATATATTTATGCATGCATCTATATACACACAAATATGCATATATATAATGTATGTGTGTCTGTATGTATAAAAAACATATTTCACAAGATCAGTTATTTGTTGGCTTTAGACTCAAGAGCAGCTCCATGGTACAGTGGATAGAACAGCAGATCTCAAGTAAGAAAGACCTAAGTTCAAATCTAGCTTCAGATATTTACTACCCATGTGACCTTGGACAAGTCAATTAACCTCTGTCTATCTGAGTCCCTTCATCCGTAAAATGGGAGATAACAATAGCATCTATATTCCAGCATTGTCATGAAAATAAAAATAAAATATTTGTAAAGTGTTTTGCAAACATTAAGTGCTAGCTCTCATTATTTAAGTATTTCCTCCACTAAAAATACCTGTAATGCCTGATTTATTAGTATGAGCAATAACTAGAAAGTTTAAAAAATTGTATGTCATCAAAAAAGTTCATCAGCTAGCAGATGACCTTCTATGACAAAATTCACTACCATCAAGCCTGTACTCAAAGCCTTTCCAGCTTAGTGAGCTTGCTAGAGCTTGTATTCATCACCTCTTTAAGCACCAAGGTCAATTCCATACTGTCATGAGGCGTCAAAGAACAAAGTTAGTGGAAGTTTCTATCCTTAACTGGATAAATTAAATGGTTATTTTAAAAGTAATTCTAAGAATTCATTTTATAAGTCTGTTTGTTTAGCAGAAACAGTAGCTACACCTTAGATGACTGAAGGAAATGGAGTAGGGCATAGTCAGCCAACTCAGTCTTTTCTGATGTCTTAATGACTGAATAAGATCACCACACTGTCAACCCAATTGATTGTCATACAATGGATTGTAAAAACTGTCAAAACTTCCAAATGTACTTTGTTGCACTTGATTCATTCATGTGAATAGATATAGGCCCTCTTTCAAAAAATGAGTCTCTTTTATAAGGAGCTAAGCCCATCCTATCCATCTTTCTCATTTTCAATAAGGCTTTTAGAATTTCCAATCTCTGACAAACCCTTGCCACATTCTGTCTAAAGCAGTCAACCTAAATATACACAGTACATTCTAGAAATATTACTATTGGAGATACCAACCAGACCCTCTAGGAACAAGCTCACCAGTCTCAATCTGCGTTCCCCACTAATTCTCTCTTTGAAAGCATGATACAATTCTTTATATATACAATGACTGTCCTGCACTTTAAATAAATGGATAGTATAAGTACTACCATCTCCTAAACTTGTATGTTTGGGGCAGGGGGTGGAGGGAAAAGAGAGAGATAGAATCAATCTCAGTAAGTCATAACTTCATCACTGATAATACATTAGACCATCAAAACTAAATCCAATTGTCATTCAGCATTTATCATTTGCTACTGAAATTTTTAATTTTTTTTCTCTGAAGAAAGAATGCTAGAATATCACAGCAGTTCCTAACTTGAGTCCGTGGACTGTGGATTTCAGGAACATCTCTAAATTGAATGGAGAAAATAATGACATCTTTATTTTCACTGATCTTTAAATTAAATTTAGCATTATCTTTAATTGTTTAAAAGTATTATTCTAAGAAGGGGTCCATAGGCTTTACCAGATTGTCAAAGTTGTCCATGACACAAAAAACATTAAGAATCTCTTGACTGGGAAGATGAAGATGGCCTCTTTTGTGTGTTCTAGTCAATATATGAAGCAACTGAGTTATCATCTCCCTCTTCTTGGGGCTCCAAGTTCAAATACTCCAAGTTCAAGGTACTCTGTATGCACACATACAGATATAGTTCATGAGCCCCTGTAGTAGCTACTTTTTCTCTGGTCAGCCAACAGGCACAATTAATTTAAGGCAAAGGCATTTAATGAAATAGCATAATAAGATTTTTAAGAGAACATTCCTTCCAATCAGTCAAGGGCATAATTTCCCACAAATATACCATCAGTGGAAAGAATGAGCATGTATAGGGATCACATATAAGAGGCTCACAATTAGTTGCCAAGTCCTGTCATTTGTACCTTTGTAACACTGCTCGTACATGTTTTCTCTCCCCTTTGACACTGTCACCACCATCATTGGTCTCCCTGCCTCAAGTCTCTCCCCACTCCAGCGTATCCTCTACTCAGCTGTAAAACTGATCATCTGAAAGCACAGGTCTCACCATACCACCTCCCTATTTAATGAACTCCAGTGGTTCCTATCCCTCCAAGATGAAATATAAAATCTTATGCTTGGCATTCAAAACATCTTCATAACCTGGTGCCCTCCTATCTTCTTCCATCTTGTTCCATCTACCTTATACTCTGATCTAGTGATACTGATTTTCTTGATGCTCTTTACACAAAATATCCCATCTCCTAAACCCTCATATTTTCAACAGCTATTCCCCATGCCTATAATTCTCTCCCTCCTCATCTCTGCCTCTTGGACTCCCTGACAACCTTCAAGTTCCAACTGAAATCCCATCTTTTATAAGAAGTCTTTCTTGATCCCCTTTAATGCTACTATCTTCCCTCTGTTGCTTATGTCCAATTTTTGCTGATTTTTGTATGATATCTCTCCCATTAGGCTGATAATTTCTTGAGAGGAGGTGCTATGCCTAGCACAAAGTAGGTGCTTGATAAATGCTTGTTGACAACTTGTTAGAACACCCTCTTCACTTAGAGGAAGAAAGGATAAATTCAGTAGTAGAGTGATGAGTAAATATTCATGAGTAAAAACTGTATCCAAAGAAATTCTACCAATTCATGGGCTTAAGCTTATCTGATCTATTTATTGTAATATGCAAAGACAGTTGGGATTAGTTTGCTCTCAAAGCAACCAGTTCCCTTTGCTATAATATGAAATTCACATCCCCCTAATATATATGGGCCATCCAGAACCCTTTAACTGAGATTCAGCTACGTGCCATATGACTTCCACAAGTCACATCACTTTGAGAACATAAGGATGGCACTGAGATGTAGAACTACCATTGTTCGGGTAATAACTATAACTGTAATTCAACAAGTGTTTATTAAACATCTACTATATGTCAGTTACCATGCTAAGTAATAAAAAGACTTAGAACAACAGCATTTCCTTGTCACTCTAAGATTTCATTTGTCTTATCTAAAGTTGATGTTCCTCTCAGGTCCTGGTACAGTACTCTCCACACAATAAGGGCCTAGCAAATGTTTATCGGGTTTATTTGAGTTGTTCAATCTGAGAAATTAGAATGGTCCTCATACAACTTCATTACCAAGTTATATGGAGCTAACAGTGCTAAGAAAATTGGTTATCGAAGCTACTAACAATATTTAAAACCCAAACACTGCTTTCTTTTACTGAACTTAGACAATCATGACAATGTTTTTAATGCCATAATTCTGTTTAAGAAAAACAATAACAACTCATGTACTTTTTTTACAAAACATATATGTGGAACCCAAATGACTGAGTTTGACAATATCCTTTCAAGCAGATCTGCATTTTGTTTAGGTGAACGTAACTTAACTGACAGGTTACCATTTTGCTTGGGGTGAAGACAGGGAGAGGTTGAGTAATTTTTGCAGAGAAATCCATCTATACCAGCTTAGAAAGCTTGTGGAATCTTTCTAGTCTCTACTTCTTTATAAGCTTTGACAGAATGGCATGGCTTCCAGGAGAATGACTTCTTAACGAGTTTCCCAGAATCCCTAAAATGGTATGAGAAGACAACAGAATTCTAACGATCACCGGCAGCCTGCAAAAAAAAAAAAAATTAAAGTTACTTTGAGAACATATTCTTTATTACTGGGAGGTTTTCAATAAGATATGCTGAGCACTGAAGACAAAGCCATTTGGATAGTAGGAATGATGAGCTGTGAGTAAACAGTATGTGATGTTTCAGGAGGGAGTGCATGAATGTTACTCCATAAACCGCAGGTTCATATATTTAGAACTGGAAGGAAATTTCCAAGTCATCTAGTCCAATCCCCTAATTTTACAGTTGAGAATATTGCAGTCAAGACAGGCTAAATGACTTGCCAAAGGTCATACAGCCACAGTAGCAGAATAGGGATTTGAACTCAGAAACTTTGACGCCAAATCCAGTATCCTGGCTCCATAATTCATAAACTCTTTTCTCGTACTAAATAAAGTCCCCTCAAAAAGTCTATGGTTTTACAAAGCCTCCTATTAATTATATCATTCATTCTAGCTTAGTGTTTGAGAACTTCTGAGAATTATATTTCTAAGATTACCCAAGAGGATTCAGAGCATGAATAGTCACAGGATCATCTCCTCTTTTAAACGAGGAAACACGAATCTCAAATGCCAAATTAAAGCACTTGAACATACAGTTTAAAAAGAGATTGATTTAATTTAAGGCAAACTCTGACTCGAGGCACATAGAAAGTCAGAGAGGACTGCAAAGAAGGCAGAGCAAGTGGACAGATGGGCAGAATTCAGCTCATTGTTTTTCTGTGGTTTCTTTTTTCAGTCCTATCTTTTTAAAAGTTTTAAGTAAGGGCTTAGGGCTGTTTTGTTTTGCTTTTTTTCTAAGAGGAGAATTTGGCTCCAACGGGGAGATATTTGCATGTAGTAGAATCTTTGCACATCCTGTACTTGAAGTTGTCGATGTTGTGAAATGTGAACATAAACTTGAGAATTTAAAACAAATCACCAGTTACTGAAGACTTCATTGAAAATATATTCATTCCAAGCTAAATTATCATCTATGGTGACGTCCTTCTCTCTAAACCCGAAAGAAGTTGAAAAAATGGTAATAAAAACCACATGCTTGCCTTCATTTCACCACCACACTTGGCAGAGTAAACACTGCCTGGCAATCTGACTGTCAGCTGAGTCTGTAAGAATAAGGGCAGCATTGCCCTGTAGTTAAATCTAGTGCTTTCTTTCTGAGAACAGATCAGTGGGTGACTTTTCTTCTTATCAGTTTTCTCAGTAATGTTTGGAAAGGGCTTCTGTGGATGAGAATTAAATGTCCTCGTGTACTGAGCTGCTGAAATGGGGAGCACAATCAATTGTTTGGTGGCAGAATATGTCTGCAGGCAAAGCTTGCAAGTGCCCTATGACTAAAACAGCCATTTTTAGCTGTCACTGATGTGAGCCACATGGGGTTTCAGAGCTTGGTTTCTTGCTCCCTCCGCCTCGAAGCTTTTAATTAGGTCACCCCAACGTGCATATCTCTGCCACTTATGTGGAAATATATAAAGCAAGAATTCAAATGCATGGGGTTAGTAAATTGGACTTTAACTACTTAAAATCCAAACATTGCTTTCCCTTGTTTGATTTTGAAAAATGTCAGGGTATTAATATCATGATTGTGCTTATAAATAATATTGAAAACTTTTGCAAAATAAATTGAAGAGCCAATGATTGTTTTGGGGTCCGTAATAATCTGGTGTTTTGTCTAGACAAGTGCACTGTAACTGATAAGTCATAATTCTGCTTTCTTACCTCCCCATTCACATAATCTCAGAGCTGGAAGAGGCCCCAGCAATGATCTGAGCTTACAGAAATAAGTAAGAGAATTTGGCATCTTCTACTGGCTCACAAGGAGAGTCTGATTCTTCCTCCTTACCGAGAGGCTATGTGATTTGGTGGATAGACATACAACCTTGGAGTAAGAGAGACGTGGATTCAAATCCTGCTTCTAATATTTATCAGCTGTGGAATCATGAGATTGTTCCTTCACATCTCTATATTTCAAGCAGCTTCCTAAGATCTGCATCTATAAAACCTTACACTGATGAAATCATAAATACCTCACTAGTGTCTTTCTAGGATGGTGAACCAATTCAACCTAACATCTTCTTCCTGTGTGTGTATATGTGTGTATCTTATTTATGCACATATATTTATATTTAAAATTAAATTTATGGTAGTATAAGCACAGAGCCTAGAATATGGTAAGCATTATATAAATGCTCATTTGCTTATTTATAGTAGTAAAGTTAAAAAATATTTACTTATTATAATCACAAACATACAAACATATTCCCCAACACAATCCTCCTTTCCCATTGCACCATCTCAGTCTCCAGAGAAGGGAAGCAGATTAGGTTGAAAGATTAATTCTTTTCCTAGATAGTATAGTCCCCGGTTCCAAATCCAACCACCACCATCCCTTCTTCAAGTTTCCTGGTTTGGGAAGTCAGCTGCACTAGGTGGATGATTGCTATGACATGCTACAGGAAACCCTGTGGTCCCAAAGTTGCTGCCATGGCTCAAACTCCTAGGTCCAGGTAGGGATCACCACCACCACTGACAACTCAGAATAAATAACACAGAACAGCACCCACAAACCCTAGGTCCATTTCTTAGACTCAGGATAAAAGAGGGAGCAAGGGAAAGGAGTCCTTTCCCTCTCACCGGTTCAGTTTGTGGCACTGGCATTGTTGGTGAACTGTGATGTTCAACCTTTGGACTCAGTTGGAAGGGGTGCACAGGCAGGGAAGAGCCCCAGCCAAAAAAAAAGAGAACAGCTACCTCAATCTCACCAGTTTTAAAAATTCATTGCAGCTATGCAGCCCATCAAAGGAGGCTACCCCCACTCAGGCGATAGGGGACTCAGTGCCTCCATCTTAGGAGATCTAGGCATGCTTAAGCAAGCCCTCTTGATGTTAAGCAATCTGGGAAGGCTGTAAAGGCTAACCCAGGCTTGCCCATAGCACCAGAACTTCAGGTCAACATAGCACCACCCCCCTTGACCCATTTGGTACTCTCATAGTAGGCCTAACTTTAATTTTCTCTTCCAGTTCCTTGATCAATTGGGGGTATGAATTCCCTATATCCTCTCTCCTACACAACCAAATGATAAAGTAAGAAATCACAGCAATGTCTGGACTTATCTATACTCTTATAATTAAATTCTTCTAATCATAGATTTTTTTTAACTGCTGTCTCTTTTGGGGGGACAAGAAATCAAATTGTCTTGTTCTGCTCTTTTTTTCTTTGGCTAATAACTAGTTAATATAATAATTCAGTGCTTCAAGTATCTATAATTTCTGTAGTGGTTATTCCCTCAAACAGCACTGATGACACACCAACCCATCTATAACTTAGTCAATGGTCTTCAGAAATTGCTATCACCAGAAAATTCATCACAGTGGAGACAAAACTCAAGATCATAGAACTAGAACTAGAAGAGACACAACTGGCCATCTAGACTTTTCCATCTAACACTCTTATATATGTTGTATACCTCATTTGAATGTAAACTCCCTGAGAATGGGAACTATTTTACTATTCTATCCCCAGAGCTTAGCACAGCATTTTACATGTAGTAAGCTCTCAAAAAATGTTTCATTCATTCACAGT
Source organism: Potorous gilbertii (assembly GCA_028658325.1). Taxonomy (NCBI): domain Eukaryota; kingdom Metazoa; phylum Chordata; class Mammalia; order Diprotodontia; family Potoroidae; genus Potorous; species Potorous gilbertii. The sequence goes on along the minus strand of JAQQSK010002846.1, from coordinate 12,939 downwards.
TCAACTCTCTTATTTTATAAATGAGGAAATTGATGTTCAGAGAACTTGTTAAGTGCAGTACTGCAGAGGATCTGTAACTATCTGCACAGGGGATTCAGGTCCTCTACCTCTAAAGCCAACACTCTCTCTACTGTTCCGTTGGATGGGGAGAGAGAGAGAGACAGAGAGAGAGAGAAAGAGAGAGAGAGAGACAGAGAGACAGACAGAGAGAGACAGAGACGGAGAGACAGAGGGATGGAGAGAGGCACAAGAAGGATTCTTTGTACTTCTCTTTTACCTTCTGTAATTGAGGCACACACACACACACCCCTTCTATCATTAATATCTGCTAAGAGCTATTAAAGAACCACATTTAATTACACTGAATATTTAAGGCAACAAAATATGAAGGATCTTGATACAACAAATCACCAGATAGGCTTTTTGAGGAAGATACATTCCACAAAACCCCACTTTCTATTACCAATCAAGAGGGAAAACATGTAAGCTGTACCATTTAACTCACAGAGAAGGTAAGTTCCCTTTAGCTAGGCGAGCCCTCAAATTACAATCATGTTATCCATCTCATCCACACTCAAAAGTCCTAATAATTTGATAGATCCTAACTGTGTTCAAGCTCAGGAAGGATACAAGGGGGATAGGGATATGTAGCTAAAAAGACAAGAAAGAAAAAGAAGGTCCTTGAAAATTTTTAAAAATATACAAAGGAAAACAAGAGGCAGACTAGAAGGAACCACAGTAGAATAGTTTTGAAACTTACAAGTTGAATATATTTTATATTTCAAAAGAAAAGCAAATTGTATGTAATAAAAAGCCATAGTTTCATGATCAATTCTTTTTCTTCTCTAATATATATGTATATGTATGTGTGTGTATGTATACACACACAACACAATGAGTTAGGAGCAGGGAGGAACAAGTATGTTCCTAAGTAATGGAAGGGTCTGTTTTGGTGAAGGGGAGGCTTAAGTAGGATTAAAGTAGAAGCCCAGTTCCCTTGACATTTAAATATGATGCTCCCTATTGCTTGTTGCTACCAGTAACCTGCATTTTTTTTTAACCAATTCTGGATGCAGCAAACTGCTTTAGCCGAAGAAGTTCCTCAGAACCAATTTCTAAAGCCAGCTGTATCCATATCAGAACAAAACACTTTTAAAAGGTTTTAAAAGAGATTTAAAGTGGTTTCATGGCACAGGTATTATTAGGAACTCCACTTCTGCTCTGTTGAGCATCTCAGCTGAGTAATTGCTCTCACTTTGTAATAACAATGATATTAATGTCTTGAATTTCTTCCAAGAAGCTCAAAGTGCTTGTTCGTATATCTCACTATTCTCATATCATCATGAAAGAAGAATAAAGGTAAATATCAGTAGAGTGGGAAATATGGGGAAAAGTTCCTCCTCTTAGAATCTCGGAGCACCTAGATATCCCTTTTTGTAAATTGTCTCATTATGGAGTACGTTTTCTCAATACCACTGGAAATTTACCAACGACCATATGATCCAAATTGAAGAGGTCTCCCTGGAACTTGGCACCTGCATCTTTCAATAACAAGATAAAGGAGTTCATTCCTTTCTGCTTTCCTATAAGGGAAAGAAAACCTCTTTCCCTCCTCCTTCTTTACCCTGTTTTAAGTCTCTACCAGAATGCTTTTGCTTCATCCCACCAGGATTATTTTCCTTTAAATTAGTCCCTTTCCATTTGTAATGGGGGAAGAGGGAGCAAAGCAGCCTTGAAAATAAGTATTGGCCAAGTGCCCAGGGTCTAATAAAGGAAGCAGAGGAAATGGTTATGAGTAATGTTGACAAATATGAACAGAAACGATAAATGTTGTGGGTCAAATACAGATCTTGAGGGCCTGATGGCTTTTAAAGCTATTGGCAAAGCGAGATTAATAGATTAATAGTCCAGCAAGGTGTTAAGTTTTCATTTTGCATGAAATATCTCTTTTCCCCCCATTTTGAATACCTGGCTTTCTTTCTGGAATTGGCAACTTAAGACAGTCACCCATGCATCCTCTAGTCACAGACCTAGAGCTTACAAATAACACAAAAGGTAAAGTCTTCTCTTTCCCCAAACCCAGGTCTCTAGGATTTACCTTGGAATAGAAAGGGAAGGAAGACCCCTAAATCACTGATAAAAGAACCTTTCTGAGTTAGTCAACAAGCACTTTTTAATATTTACATTTTTATTCTGAAACTGACATCAAACAAAACTGGTATTTCCATATAGATAGCTAAATAAAGAAATATACCTATAGCTAAATATACACATTTATATACATACATATGTGGATATGCATACATATACACATATACATATATATTAGAAAAGAAAAAGAATTGATCATGAAACTATGACTTCCTATTATGTACAATTTGTTTTTCTTTTGAAATATAAAATATATTCAACCTGTAACTTTCAAAACTATTCTACTGTGGTTCCTTCTAGTCTGCCTCTTGTTTTCCTCTGTATATTTTTTAAAATTTTTCAAGGACCTTCTTTTCTTTCTTTTCTTTTTAGCTACATATCCCTATCCCCCTTGCATCCTTCCTGTCCATGGGCAAAAAAAAAAATCATTTAGTGCTTACTGCATATCAGTCACTGTACTAAGTGCTTGGTGATACAAACAAAGGCAACAACAACAACAAAAAAAAACTAGTCCCTTGAGAAGTTTACATCCTAATGGGGGAGGCAGCGTTTAAATAACTAGGTATACAGATGACATATAAAGAGCAGGTGAAAGGTAAGCAGAGAAGAGACTGAACTAGCAGCTTGGGGAGCCAGGAAAGGCCATCTACGGAACAGAGAACTTGACCAGACCCTGCAGGAAGCAAAAGAAACCAAGGGGTAGAGAGGGAAGAATACCTCAGGCTTGCAGAGAGTTGGTTAAAAAAAAAAACTTGGAGATGAGCGACTGACTGTAATGTTAGAGGAACAGCAGAAAGTAGAGCCCAAATTGTGAACAAGCTGTGATCCATTTTTTAAGTTGGTTGGTTGGCACACGGAACTTCCCCATAGAAATAATGCTTATATGGTGGTTGTTTCCCCAAGACAACATATAAAAGCCTCCTTAACCCATAATGTATATGAAATATAGCATTAATAATACTATAGTACCTAACTGCCAAGTGCAACAACTTCTCTATGGAGAAACTTACTTAATAGTTCAAAATTAAGATGCCAGAAACATACATAGCCCCCCAGCTCTACAGCCCTGGCAGGAAAGGTACATATTCCCCCAGGGGCAATTTTTGTGGAGGAAGGTGTGGAGAAGTGAAGCTAAGAGACAAGGATTAGAGTTTCATGGGCTGATAATTTACAGTGAGAGGCCAGAAGTAAGGTTCACAGTCATAATTTCTTTCCCTTTTCCTCTCCACATTCTCCACTTTCTTTCATACTTTTACTCTTATAGACACCCTCCAGATTGCTGTATCCACTTGGCATTGACATAAGGTGAGAAAGGTATGAAAGCTAAGGGAAATGGGATGGTCTCAAGCTTTGGATGTGGTCTATAATGGTGAAGGAGAAAAGTGGGAACGAGGGGAGATCATCATCCCACTGAGTTAGGGTAGCGGTTCTCATAAAAGAAGCATCTTTAATTGGAGGACTTCATCCATTTGGAAGCTGAATCTTGTATGAAATCAAGTACAATCATGCTTTGGTTCATGGGATCATCAATTTAGAGCTGAGGGTGACCTTAGAAGTTATCAAGTCCAATCTTTCCCTTTATAGATCAGGAAATTGAGGTTAAGTTACTTGCACAAGGTCACACAATAGTAAATTGCAGGACTGAAATTTGAACCAAATTCAGGGTATTTCTATTTTTCTCCTTTGCTTTTGTGTGTTATTTCTCTTGAGAAGCTAGTCATATCAGAATGCTTCTTTGAAAGCTATAGAAAAGATATCTTGAGAAGATCTGTACGCTAGAAGAATATAGTTCCTCTTTCTAACTTGAAACTGACAATAAAACATTAGATTTAGAAGGGAATAAATTTTTGTCTATTTGTTCTACTTTGAAAGCTACAGCTCATTAAGTGTAACAAGAAAATAATTGTACCCATTGGTCAATTCTTCAAACTCTGGGCTTTTCTATAAGATGGAGAACATTTCACTCTCGGTGGGTTATAGCATGTTAAGTAAGCCCCATATGTCTATAGGCAAAGAATATGCCAGTATCTCACACTTTGTGCTTTTGACCCTAAGGGGTTAAAAGTAGAAAATATCAACTCCTTCAATACATACTTTGTTGTGTTCTGCCAGAGATAAAGTCAAAAGAATTGCTTGTAAAGGCAGAAATGTCATCAATTTTGCACTTGCCCTGACCCTAGCATCTAAAAATACAAAATGTTGGAATTTCTAGAGCAGGTGACATTTTTTTCCTTACAAAGCTCAAGGATGTCTAATTGTTTAAAGGCTAAATGTAGTCAGGAAAAACAGGACAGAAATAGAGAGGTATCTTTCCAAGTGACCCAGGCCAAACAAAACTGGACATATAATTCATTCAAATGACTTTTTGCCTCTGCATTTTTCCTCCAGGTTTAAAAAAAAAATGGTTCTCTTTAGCATAACGGATAACAGTGTCATGTCGGCTACCTCCTGTCTATGAGCAGGGTTAATTTTAGCCCGATCCTCTCTGTTGAACACACAGAGGAATTTATATTACTCATCAACCTTTGCCAAAAGCCCAAGATAGCCTTTAAGTCTCAGAGAAAGTATCTGCTGTTTGAAAAGATTCAACCGGGTTTCATTAGTTTAAGGTAATGAGTTAAAGTCAGGGGAAAGAAGGCTTAAAACTTTGAGAAGACAGTACCTGAAACTAACTGTCCAAGTCCTCTTAGATTGACAATTTTCTTTTGCATTTTAACTTTTCTCCTGGGATGTGCACTCTTCTTCTGGTTCAAAATACATCTTTCCAAATTAAAAAAAAAATTGCTTTGGGTTCTCCTATGAAGAAAATTGATTATTGTTCAAATGTGTGTTTTTAATTGACTTCCTCTCTCTCAGCTAGGAAATTAACTTTCAGACCTTCTTTATTTGATCAGTTAAATAGGGTATCTGACACTTTCCCAGACAACATGATTTAATGAGATTCTAAATACCCAGGACTCCAATTGACATGGACTCAACATACTAGCGTTACTTTTAAAGACATCGCAGTGACACTACAACCCAATTCTAGCTGCTGGGTACATTGATTAAAATTGTTATCCAGCATGTATCAAAAGAGGCAGGCATTGTCTCATTTCTCTTCTCCAGTTAGTTGCAAGGCTCCCTTGAAGATTCAGTGACCTTTCTTCGCTTAGCATTGCAAAGAGGCAAGTATCTGGACCCAAGCCTGAGAAAGCATTTATCTCACTCAATCCCATATCAGTTTGAGAGGGGAGGAGGGAGTTGTTGAAATTGTAATGTAATATTTTGAATAAGTAGGTATCATTTGTCCTGCTGATATTCTTGCAATAATATTTCACAGCCCAGACTGGGAGTGTTATATAACTATTGGGCCCCTGCCAGAGGGCCACCTGGGTACCCTGGTTGATGACCAAGCAGATGACAGCTTTCTCATCAATCCCAAAGAACACTTCTGTGGAGAGGATAATTTATATTAAAGAACCAGACTTTCTTAACCTGAGGTGATGTATACATATTTTCCACTAGTAACATGGTTACAATCTTTACCTGGTAGACAACTACCCTGTGGAGGAGCATATCTCCTAGATGAAAGCATAACCTTCAATGTGTGTCTACAACAATAATAGTTAGCATTTCATAGTGCCCTAAGGCTGGAGAAATACTTTATATTTATCTCATTTCATCCTCACAACAATCCTGATAGATAGGTGCTTAGCATGAGTCATAGACTTCAAGTGGTCTAAGAGGCCATCCAATCCAAATCTTTCATTTTGTAGAAGAGGAAACTGAGACACCAGATGCCTCATGAAGGCAAGAGTCATCAGATAGCTGTAAGTTTGTCTGAGGCAGGACCTGAACCTAGGTCTTCCTGATTCCAGATCTAGCACTTTATCCACTACGCCCACTATGCTGCCTTAACTGGACAGAAGGAATTGGTCATTCAAGATACCAGGGAAAATATGGTTCTCAGGAGACTCTGCTGCCTGAAACCATATTTTCTTCTTTTCTAGGAAGGGGGCCAATCCTTTCTTCCCAGATGTTCCATATTGCCCTTGGAATTTTTCTAACTCTATCATCCTGACCTACACTCTATAACCACATCCACCTCCACCTCCACCAATCACAGGGATCAGGATTCCATATTGGGTTTTCTTTAATGGAGGAAGGGAGAAAAATGGCATATCAATTAACCAAAAGTCACAAAGTATGCACACTTAGTCTATTTCTCTCCAAACTATGCATTCTGATAAAAGTGAAACATCTGCTAAGCAATCGGCCTTCTTGAGATTTAACCTATAAATGTTACATTCACATGTCCCAGAGGAACACAGCCAAGACTGTCAGAGGCCTATAGATCTTATGATATAAGGGAATTGGTGGAAAGAATTAGAGATAAATAGCTTAGAGAAGATAATACCCAGCCAGGGAAGGAAGAGGAGAGGTAGCAGGAAGGATAGCTGTCTTCTAGTATTTGAGTGTTATATAGAGGAGGGATTACCAGAGTTCTTCCTGGTCCAAAGCAGGTAGATTTAACCCTAAATCAGAGTGGAGAGAAACCCTAGCAATTAGAGCAGGCCAAAAGTGGAATCAGCCTCTTCAAGATGTCACAATTCCCCTTCACAGGAGGTCTCCAAGCAGAGGCTGAATGGTTACTCATGGAAATGTCATAGAAAGAATTTCTGTTCCAGTACAGGTTGAATTAGATAGCCTCCAAAGTCTCATTTAGCTCTGAAATTTGGCCAGCCAGTGTGTGGTGAACTGATTCACTGGCATCCCCTTTTAAAGTTACTACTTAGTCGGTAGTCAATTTCCATTCAATTCATCTTTTCTCTTCCCTCCTTTTTCTTTCTCATTTTTCTTGCAAGAAGACAACCAAACACATTTCCTCAATTCTGTATTTTTTCTTAGTTTTCTTCTACTTTTCCCTCTCTCTTCTTTATAACTTTCATCTATAGCACCATTTATTCTATTTAGTTTTTGAATGGTTTATCTCATTTCTTGGAAAGACGGGGTCAGTCAGGGGAGAGGAACAGAAGGAAATGGAGCTGTGTTGTGTGTATGTCTAACAAAGATGGAGCCAAATGAAAATTGCAAGATCTGTCACTTTCATGCATCCATAATTTTCATTTGACCGAGGATAACAGCTCAAAACTTTTTCCTCCTGATTCTCACTATACTGACATACTGCAGGTGCCATAGTTTGGTTTTAACAATGAAAAAAAGTCCATTTCTTTTCTAGTTCAGCAGCAAAGACATCACAAAATACAGAGTTATCATGAGCTAATTACAGTCCTTGAAAATTACCTTTGTGCTTAGAAAATATGCATTTTTTTCCTTTGCCAGTGATGAAGAAGTTGGCAGTTTAAATAAAAAAATACTATTTAAAGTAACAGAGTACAGTTATATAACCTTTTCACATAAATCACACAATAAGTCTTTGTGCTTGGTAAAAAGAACTGCAGTACTTGTTAAGATTTATTTATATAATAATCTATGCAAAAGTTTTTTTTTCTTTTATAAAAGTAGGGGCTTTATTTCATTTTTTTAACCTTTTGAAGTAACAGACTAAAGGGCAAATGTGTACCCAAATCACTAAGTTTTACAACAGTTGATAAAGAACTAATGCAAAAGATTGTCTCAATATCAATACTCATTCTCTTTATCATAAGCACATAGGTATAAAAGTTGGCATACTTTAATAAACATATAAAAGGCACAAATCCCAAATCCATTTTCAGTTCAGTGTATCTACGTAGACCTTTGTACACAATAGAATGAATGCCCTTTTTCATAGAGCTAAAGTCAGTGAAGAAATTGTATTAACCAAATACGTTCATCATGACTCTTGCTGAGTAATGGTGAGTCCAAAGACAAGGGAGCCCACAAGTGCTTTGTGTTCCCTTATCTTTCACTGAGATTCTGACCAAACTTTCTGAAGCTACCATCTCCATGGAAAATTCTGGGCTTCTTTCCAAAACTAACCAGTAGGAGGTGGCTCTTTTAATCAGTTGCTATGTTCTGTCTTTATGTAAACAGGTTCAACCAGCAGCCAGGGCTACTGTGACCAATCCCAGCCCACTGTACTCTCAGGTGGCATGATGGACTTGAACCAGAGTCACACAGATGAAAACCTAGAGCTTTGCCAGCACAAGGTTATGCCAGGGGAACTGGACACACATGTGAGAACTCAAATCACAGAGACCCTAACCCCCAAAAACAGGAAATGGAGGAAATTCCTCCAAAGGGGGAAAAAATTCCTTTTCTTAAAAGTATGACTCATAAGCTGGCAATCATAGGTAAAAATATAAAACAGGCAAGAAAAAATGTAACTACTCAGCCATCTGATTGACATGTAATTGCAGAGGGGTGTGTATACACGTGTGTGTGTTTTCTAAGACAATGACAGAATAATAAAGGACAGAGATAGATCTCCAGGTACATGTGGGATGAAGTGAGATTTGGGACAGAATTTGATTAATTGGGGAAACATTCTCCCTGCTGAGAAATCAACAAAAGGCTATCAATCCCCAAGATCAAATTCATAAGTCCACTGGAAGTATCTGCCAGGGAGGGGGCAGGGAGGGATAAAAATAGCATGACTTCAAACTGAAGAAACTTCACTACTGTTCGAGTTCCTATTTATTTCTTCAGATGATAGATTTGGAGCTGGAAGAGAAAATAAGAGTCCAGTCCCATCATTTTAAAGGTGAGGAAATTGAAGCCCAGAGAGGCTAAGAAATTTAAGTGTCACAGAGCTCAAAAGGTTCTGAAGCAGGATTCAAACTCTGATCTTCCTCACTCCATGTCCATCATTCTATTCACTATGACATCTAATTGGCTCTGTTCAACAACATATAATACAAGAAGATGAATGATGCTCAGTTATGTAGAGCAGACCATATGGAGTAAATGCTAAATTAACAGATCAATTGGAAACATGTTTCTCACTCATGCATATAAAGATGAAAGAATCAACTTAGAGAACTGACACCCTTCAGGTCCATTCTGATCCCTTATAAAATCTCATATTTATATGCAAATTTGGGGTGCTTTTGTACTTACAACCACATTGTGAAGTAGGTGTGCGAACATTATTCTTATCTTATGTCTGGGGAAACAGAGGCTCATAAGGGACCTCAGTGGCCACACAGCTAATGTCCCTCTCTCCCCCAAGTAAAAATGGATGCTTCTTAAAGGGAAGGACTAATGATACACTTAGTAGGTGTTACTAAATACTTGTTAAGCTGAATCAGATAACTTGACATCACTCTTTTAGAGTAGCTGAAATAGAATGAAATAGAAAACTCATTTCCTAAGCTCAGGATAATTTCAGGTTTTAGGGGCTTTAGAGTTTATTGATGGTACATTCTATTTGGATTTTGGAACAATGTATATTTCAGGACTATTAGTCCAAAAATTGTCTAGTTCCAGCTGCCATTAGAGTTGTAAATAAATTTAAAGCAGGCACCCGAAAAAGACAAAAATAAACAAGTCATCCCCCTCTGATTCACCTAGATATGATATTAATAAAAATAAAAACCAACCAGACAATAACCAAGACCTCTATTAAATGTATTCTTGGTCCAGTCTGAGGGAGAACGTTCTGATCTATATTAATCATGGCAATGACACTAATCAAGAATTCCAGGCCCAGCTTTTGATAGTAATGGCTTCCTCCTAGAACATATTTTAACATGATAACACATTGATTCAAATGCACTGTGCCAAAGGCAGCTGGCTTATAGGTCAAGCCAGATTTGGATGGCTTAGAATAACTTTTCCTCTTTCACTACTAGATTTGAATGTAAACTACATGTGTAAAGCCCTTATGCCAGGCTCATTTTCAAAGCACATGAAACAACTATTGCATTTCCACTAAGATTCTTGGTTTTTGTTTTTTATTTCAAGAACATCACACTACACCCATGGGAGCTGAGCTTTTCAGGTGTTAAAGAGGATTTGTTATAAGAAAGTTATTATAATAGGATTTGATGTAATTGAAAGTCAAGGTACAGTAGCTATCTAGTGTATCAGAGCGAGTGGTAAGACTCGCCTGGGGGGGAGGGGAGATGGAGCTTCTTCCTAAGCAAACAACTCAACTCCAGCCAGAAGAAAATACTCAGTGTGCCACGGGGTCTGAAAAGCTGGTCAGCCTGGTCGGCCTGCCCTCTAACCATGGGTACCTTAAACCCTGTGCACTGCAGATGCTTCAGCTCTAGTCTTCCTACCTCAAAGGAATATTCTGAAAATAAATCAAATAAGAAACTTAGCTCTCTTAAAGAGCGATAGGATATAACTGTAGGCGCACTCCAACCACAGAGCAGAAAATGACCTCTTCTTCCATATGGCCTCTTTTGGGTCCTCTAAAAATAATATTGACTATATTACAAATAATAGCCAAGTTAATATTGGATACAATTAAATTAAATATTAGACATTAAGACTTTAACAATAATACGGGCTGTAGGACCCAGGGATTGGGATACTATACCTCCCTCTCTCTCCCTAAAGAATCATACACCTACACATAGTTATACTGAGGTCAGCCTCAGCAGACCCTAGTCTTTAATGGAGGGGTAAGGCTCACTTTTCTAACCCTATTTGGCTCATTATACCCCCACGTAAGTACCTTGAGAAAAATTGCTTAAGACTTAGATTTTTGTCTCATTGAGGCCTCTGCAAAGGGGGCAATAAAAACATAATTTAAAAAAGGCAAATCAGATATGGGACAGGTATTTATTTCCTAGGCACAAAAGAAATTCTAAAACACACACAAAACACATTTACAAAAAAATACTTAAAGCAGGATTGCGTAACTTAACATGTATAATTATATTCTTGAGAGATTGCTACTTAAACCTTATCAAAACATGACGCCATTCGTATGGATAACAAATAGATATTTTTCATTTCACTTTGACTCTGTACTGTTCAAATAATTCTTGGTCAATGTTTTCTGGTCAAATGGGCCAGGCTTGAGGAGTAGCTACTAGGGACTCCTCTCCTTACTGCCAGTCAGCTCTTACCAAAAGGACCAAGGACCTCTAGATCTCAAGAATTCACAAAGTTGGTATAGATTGTGGTATAGATACTCACTCACCTAATATTAGGGGAGAAAAAAACAAGCACAAAACAGACAACCCAAAACCCAGGCTTACATTTGTCCCAGCAGAACATGTACTTTAGATACCATATGCTCATGGACACATGGCAACCAGGTAAGGGTAGGGTAACCTTTCACTGTTGCCCCTTATAGGATACATCTCTAACATTCCTGACACAATTAGCAGCCCAGAGGGGAGAGAGTACTGAAAGTAGGGTCACTCTCTTTTAAATAGCCACTGTTATTAGTCCTTCCTACTCAGAGGCCAGTAAGGAGATTGCCTCATGATCTTAGTGTCCCAACCCTTTCAGTGCTAAGCCACAGATAGCCAGAAGCAGCCAGGAAGAACAACTTTGCACATGCCCAGAAGAGGATCCAGTTACCCTCTCATCCCCATTTACAGATGAGGCAACAGAGTTAAGTGAGGGCAAAAAGCCCATAGATCTAGAGTAGGAAGGGATTTCATTTGGTAGTACTATAGTACTATGGAAGTAAATTTACAGATTTAATGTTATGCTAATTAAACTACCAAAAGGATCATTTATGGAACGAGATAAAATAATAATAGCAATCACCATGGGGGGAGGGGGGCAGGGAGGGGAGAAGGGAGGAAGACTATAGAATAGCACTTCAGATCTCACATCATTAAATCACCATTCCATTTGGTATTAGTTTAAGGAGGAAAAAAAGGAAAAATGGGTCAATAGACTAGACAATTCAAAAACCTAATGGTCAATAAACCTAAAAGTATAACTTACCTAGGAAAGAACTCCTTGTTTGATAAAAACTTTGGAGGAAACTGGAAAGCAGTTTTGGAAGAAATCAAGCTTAAACCAGTATCTTACCACATATTCCTCAATAAGTTCAAAATGATACATGAGTTAATTGTTAAAGATAATACCACAAAAACTTAGACAAGATGCAGAATTTACAACTTTCATAGCTATAAGTAGGAGGTGAATTCTTAACTAAATAAGGAATTTAATAAATAAGTTTATCTAATAAATTATAAATAAATAAGGTAATTATAAAAGATAAGATAGATAATTTTGACTACATATAAATGAAAAGTATTTACACAAACAAGATTAATGCATCTGGGATACTAAGGGAAGCAGTGTATTGGTGGGAACATCCTTGGTATCAAATCTTCCTGATAAGAGTTTAGTATGTAAGATATATAGACAACTAACAAAAATAAATAGCCATTCCTCAATAGATAAGTGGTCAGAACATGAACAATTCTCAAGAGAATTGCTAATGATTAATAACCATATGAAAATTTGAAATTGCTAAGAAGAGAAATGCATATCAAAACACCCTTGAAGTCTGACTTCATAACCAGTCCATTATCCATAATGACAAAGGGTAGAAATAATCACTGTTAGAAGGGTAGTGTGAAAAGACAGCTACACTAATTCATTGCTGAGAGAAATATTAATTCCTGCAAACATTCTGGAAAGCAGTTTGGAATTATGCAAATAAGGTAACTAAAATTCCTATAACTTTTGACTCCAAAATTCCACTGCTAGATATGTAAACCCTAAAGAGGTCATTAACAAAAAGAAAGTACTCATATACACCAAAATATTCATAGAAGTACTTTTTATACTAGCAAAGAGCTGGAAACAAAGTAAATTTTCATCCATTAAGAACTAGATTAAAAAATTATGTACATGAATATAATAGAATATCATTGTACC